>CM031238.1:187086079-187266962 GCA_018340775.1 Taxus wallichiana var. yunnanensis
CTTAGAATGCAAAAATAGTGGACAACTAGTCCTTTCCTTATCTTCTCTCTTCACCATCTTGAATTCTTCATTCATTTTTTGCTCTTCCTTTGCTAAGAACACTATATTTTTCTATAACTCATCATGTTCTTTCTTGCTTTCTTCACCTTGCATCTCCATCTCACTTTCATCTTCATTGTTTTCTTCACTTGCCAAGGTTTCTCTAGCTTTTGCTTTGATTTTCACTTCATCTTCACCACTTAGCTAGCTCCACCATCTTTTGAGAGCTCTCCATGGTCCTTTCATTACATTCATTGCTCTGCTTTCACTCTTGACTAGTACATAGTGAGCTTGCACTTGCTCACAAACTTCTTCTTTTTCTTCTTTTCTTCACTCTTGTTCTTTTTATCTTCATTCAAGGCATCATTTCTTGCCTTTTCTTCTTCTCTTTGTGTACCTACATTCACACATACAAATCCACAATCAGATTTAAAACTTTGAGCCCCCTAAGAAGCTCCATCAATGAGCTCTTTTTCTTCTTTACTCTGTCGCTCCTCTCTTTCACTTTCTTGTTCTTCTTCAAGACAAGCTAGAAAGCTTGCGATTATCTCTTCTTCATCTCCATACCACTTCTTTAGCAACTTCTTTCTCTTGTTTTCTCATCCTCTTTTCCATCTTCTTCAGCTCTTTTTCTTCTCTTTTTATCATCTTTCTCAACCTCTCTTTTGTCTCTTCTCTACAAGTAGCTTGATAGGCCATTTGACTCCTCTTTTCATCTCAAATATAAGTATACCTCTCTCTCCCTTCATACTTGTAGATTCTATCAACTCCCCTAACTTCTCCACATCCTTCTTCAACTCCTTGAGTTCTTGTTCAAACCACAAATCATACTTTCTTTCCATCTCTCTCTTCTTTTCTTTTTCCTCTCTCATATTCTTTATCATTTTTATATTTCTTCCATTCTATTCTCCTACTTTGTTACCAAAAATTATGTAATCAAAATCAAATTCAACCACCAATAAAAGTTAGAACAACCATGGTCACATGCTTGAAAATTTTTAAAGTCCTCAACTTCATTCACCCATGGTTATTGGTAAGATTTTATATGACCCATTATCCCCTTCCAAATGTCTACAAAGTTTCACCATTCAACTCTTCACCCATTTTATTTTATACTCCTTTTACCATTTTTGCAAACTCCTCTCAATTAGCTCTGGTTTGATGTAAAGCTCCATGTCCAGATAAAACCACAAGTTTTCATGCAAAAGTGAAATAATATTTGGAAACCCTTTATCTCATTTGTGCTTTGTGCAAAATTTTATGATCTAGTTCTCTTCCCTTCATTCCCAACTCCACTTTTCTCTTTTCCTAGGTCTTCCTATAGTCTTCTTAGGGTTTGAATGAGATTTTTAGGGTTTGGCTCTTACATTGAGTTCTTTAACCTCTAAACACCTTCTTCCACCTTTACTCAACTTTTTTAGGCAAGTTACAAAGGTCCAACTGATTATTATTCCTCTTCATGCTAATTTCTACTTTTAGCTTCTCAAAGCTACTAGATACTCCATACACCCAAAAGTGGTCTAATATTTGTTTTACCTTATTTGAGTCTTGGAAAGAGTTACACTCCTTTCACTTAATCCCAAAAACATCTTTTAATCAACATTATTCATAAGTTTCTCCATAATCTTAACTGAAGTTTCCTCTCACAATCTCCATTTCTCCCTTAAATGACTGTACACTGTCCTTCTTCCCTGCTCTTGACTGTGAATTACCAGTTTTGGAATATAATCCTTGAAATTTTCTTAAATTGAACCTTTTACACTTATTATCACTCCACTAAAGGGTTCTAGCTTGAATTTCTCATGTCCATTCTTTAGATTTCCTTCTAGCAAGTCTTCGCCATTATAACTGATTAGATTTGTTTCTTAGAACAATGTTATCCTAATATGCTAATCTGTTATCTTTTAAAGGTATTCATAAACACCTTACTTTTCCCCTATATCTTCCTCATTTTGGGTTCTCAAATTCATACTTCACTACCCAAATAAGTCTCCTAATTGTCCATTCAAGGCTTTATCAAACTCGTTAGCACATCACAGAGTGACCTTAGACTGTGTATGTTTACTCTTGTCTGAGTTTCCCACTTCTTATCACATAATATATTTTTACCTCCTTAATTAAACTTCATCCTCCTTACCACACCAATTCCTTTAGGGGACACCATTTCACAAGTTTATTAAATGACTTACTTGGCTTAGAATCAAGTTTTGCTAATCTAAAACCCTCCAAACAGTGATGACACATAGTTAATCATCTTGTTATAATTTTAGGTCAGTTCCCTTAATATTTTCACTCCCAAATTGATTTCACAGCTCTATTTTGTGCCCAAAATGATATGTTCAAAATATCAAGACTTTTCATTGGGTATTTTTCAACTTACACCACTTTTCCTATGCTCAAAAACCCTAGATAGGGTATACTCAGAATTATAGGGTTTCTTGATGCTTTTCAAGTTGTAATAGTTTTGATGGCTTGTCTCAGACTTATTGAGACCCTAAATTCTTCTTACCAGTTAGAACATATTTCCCCAATTCTTGACAACTCCATTAGCAACCATACAATGGTTCAGTCATAGAATTTTAGATCTGACTGCATCTGTACATGCATGCTTTTCATTATCCACTGTTTCATTCATTATCACAGTCATCTAAATACTTATAGTTCACTTATCAACCCTTTTTAACCTTCCTTACACTCCTAACCTCTGAGATTCTCTTAAGTAACCATGCATACACTGCACTACACATATTTATACATTGAACACAGATTAGTATTCTTCAAGGTAGGGGTCTCAACAATTCAATCCTACACCCTCTTTACCCCCAATGTCTCATTCCTTCAAATTGGTTTCATTACATTTAGTGGATTCTTCAAATGTCAATAAAAAGTCTTACAAATTCTTTGTCCATCAAGAAGTACCTTTTCACTCTTTTCTTTACTCCTTCATTGAATAATCTTCATAGCCTCCCAAAGCTCTCAAGCTTTATATCTTGCATATTCATTTCACACTGCAGAGACATCTATTTCACATTTTCACAGAGATTATTATCATCTCAAAATGATTCAAGCAACTATCAAAAATCCATGATTATACACAGTTGTAAGATATAAAGAGAAACTTTCATTAGTTATATCATTCTATTACAGAGGTCCCTGATCCACCAGGGCTCTCTAAACATAGTTTTCACCTCTTTTCTCCTTCCTTACACCCTGATAACTGTTTCCCTATTCAAATTTTCTTCTTTTAACAAGACAAAGGTGGTTACTTTCTAACCATAAGCATGATTTAAGATAACCATGGGTCTTAACATCCCTTTACCAAGGTTAAATTCCTTATTTTTCACTCATGAGGTCCTTATATGACTATTCACATCCTTAACCACCCTTGCACTTACATCAAACCTCATTACATGGACTTAATAATTTCAAATTTTTAAATTCTCCATTTGGAGGGAAACATACATATGACACAAGATCACCTAAGGAGGACTCAAGAAGACTATGACACACTCTAGAACACCTAACATGGCTATCAAGACTCCACACAAACCAAAAATATGAAGGAAAACCAAAATATTATAAACAAGATGATGCTCCGCATCACGTTTCTAAAGAGCCCGATATAAAAAACTATCAAACTTTGGTAGGAAAGTTCTCACAAATTGTGGCACCAACAACCTTCCCGTTTGTACCTATAACTCAACATTAAGCCCATACAAAATTATCTCTCAATTACTCTCCCCTTTGTCCATTTTTCTCGAGGCGGAAAGCAGAATGCAACACAAAAATATTTGTCAATTTGAGTCAATATCGGGGCATCCTAGGTAATATCTTGCCAACTGAACCTCACAACACTAAATGGATAGCTCCCACATGTTTGAGTGGGTTAGTGTATGTTATTGGAGGTGTATTATTTCTGCCCAACCATCTTGGACCTTCACACTTACATTTGTCAGGCGATGTCTCTTAAGAGCTTTGAGACTAAAATTTTTTCAAACTTAGCAGACAATTCCTTGCCAACCGTGGCACCTACAACCCTTTCGTCAATGCCTACAACTCAATGTTGGGATCTTGAATAAAATCCTCTCTTAGTTTCTCTCCTCTCTAACTGGTTTTATCGAGACAAAAATGAATACAAAGCACCAAAAACATCAATTTGAGTCGGTGTTAGGGTTTTGTAGTGATATCTTGTGAACGAAATCTCATGGCACTAAATGAAGGAATACATACATTTGAGTGGGATGGTATACCTTTGTCAAAGGTTTCATTTCACTTTCTAAGTGTCTTGGACCTTCTCAACTACATTAGTGGGGTGACGTCTCTTTAAGAGCCTTGAGACTAGAAATCTATCAAAATTTGGCATGTAAGTTCTTGTATACCATGGAACCTAAGAACCTATCATCTATACCTACATCTTGGAATTTGGACCATGTAAAAATACTCTCTTAGTTTCTCTCCTCTTTAACTAGGTTTCTCGGGGAAAGCAGTGAATGTAAAACACCAAAAACATTTGTTTGAGTCAATGCTTTAGGGTGTTTGGGGTGATATCTTACAAGTAGAACTCCATGAAACTAAAAAAATGGTCCTTAAAAGTATAAGTGGGCTATTAAATTCTATTCGAGGTGTTGTTTTTCTGTTGAACCATTAGACCTTCCTAGCTACAACGATCAAGACAACGTCTTTTAAGAGCCTTAAGACCAAAAAAATAATCAAACTTAGGAGGTAAATTTCTTGTAAATTGTAGCACCTATGAGCCTCTATTCAAAGCCTACATCTTATTATTAGAACTATATAAAAAATTCTCTCTTAGTTTCTCTCCCCTTTGATCGGTTTTGTAGTACGGTAACAAATGTAACGCCAAAAAGTGTTAATTGGAGTCGTGTTAGGGTGTTTGGGTCGATATCTTTCAAATGGAACCTTGTGGCACCAAATAGATAATGTTCACATGTTCGAGTGATCTAGTATATTCTATTAAAGGTGTCATTTCTTTGCTTCAATCGTGATGTACCTTCCCAAGCTACATCGTTTGGTAACATTGTCAAAATTTGGTGAGAAAGTTATCGCAAAGAATAACACCTTAAAACCTCCCAAATGAGCCTACATCTCGATGTAATGCCTGCATACAAAATCATATTTCAATTTCTATCCTTTTTGGTTGGCTTTCTCAAGGTAGTAGCAGATGCAATGACCAAAAAATTGTCACTTTGAGTTTGTGTTAGGGTGTTTTGGGTGATATATTACAAATGGAAACTTGTGGCACCAAAAAATGGTGCCCAAAAATTTAGGTGGGCTGGTATACAATATCGAAGTGTTATTTTTCTTTTGTACTATCTCATACCTTCCCACTACATCAATCAAATGACGTCTCTTAAGATCCCTAAGACCAAAAATGGTCAAGCTTTGTGGAAAAGTTCTTGCAAACTATGGCACTTAAGGACTTATCGTTTATGCCTAAATCTCGATTCACTCTTGTTTACAAAATATTCTCTCGTGTCTATCCTCTCTAGTTAGTTTTCTCAAAGACAACAACGAATGCAACGCATCAAAACTGTTAGTTTGAGTCAATATTAGGTATACGGGATGATATATCACAAAAAAACCTCATGGCACCAAAAATATGGTGTTCACATGTTTGGGTGGCTATTACACACTATCAAAGGTGTCATTTTTCTTCCTAATCATCTTTGAACTTTCCATCTACATCGGTTGGGTGACGTCTCTTAAGATCCTTGAGACTAAAAAATTGTCAAACTTTGGTGGGAAAGTTCTTCTAAATTATGACACCTAAGAACCTTTGGTATATGCTTAAAGCTCTTCGTCAATCCTTTATTTAAAAACTTATCTCAGTTTCTCTCCTCTGCTGACCACTTTTATTGGGGTGATAGTGAAAACAATGGGCCAAAAAGTGTTAGTTTAAGTTAGTGTTAGGGTGTCTTGGGAGATATCTTCTAAACGGAATCTTGTGGCACACCAAATGGACAAAGTGCCCACACATTTAGGTGGGATAATATACACTACCAAATCCATCATTTCACTATCCAACTATCCTAGACCTTCATGTCTACATTGGGTGAATGACATCTCTTAATATCCTTGAGACTAAAAAAATTTAAACTTTAGCGAATCAAGTTCTCACAAACCATGGCACATATGAACCTCCCATCTCGAGCCTATAGCTTGATCTTGGGCTGTGTACAAAAGCATCCCTCGGTTTATCTCTTCTCTCGCCATATTTTATCAAAGTGGTAGTGAACGCAATGTGTCGAAAATCTTCAAGATCTCATGGTTCATTTTCCTTACCTATGGTGTATGATGCACTATCATTTGGGTTGAAAAAATATTATGCATCACCTAGAAACATTTTGAATTATATTTTATAAGTTTTTTGGATATCATTGCTTGTGATATCTTGTGAAGTCTTTGATATCTTGAGTGTAATATCTAGTTAGTGCGGGTGTGTGTTTGTGTTGTATGGTTTAAGGTTGTTATAAACTCAACTCACTAACCATGATTACATCACTTTTTATAAATGATAAGAAGTTTTTATTAAGAAGTGTTTTGAAGTACCTATTTTGGTTGCTTTGTTTCCATTGTATAAGATTTAATATGTGAATATTTTGGATGAAATTTGATTTATATCTATTAAAGAAATTAGGACCTTATTGAATCAATCTTCAAGATATATCTTTTTTGATATGATATCGTAATACTGAAAAAACCTATGCTTTTTGGTAAGAATATGAAATTTCATTTAGAGCACAAAAATCACTCTCTACAATAAAATAAGTTTTTCTTAGGGCTATAGGTGCTTGAACTTTATCTACCTCTTGAGCTTGATGATTTAAGGATATTTATAGCATGATATTATTTCATTGGTTTCCAATAATACAAATATTAGGATCATGTGGTAAACCAAAAATAAATCACCATAAATTTGTATCTTCATCTAGGTTGTTTTCAAAAGGGACTATGGAATTGTTCACATTTTTATGGCTAGAACTTGTTGTAATGACTTCACATGGAAAATTTAGGATTTCTTAGGATTTTTAAGGCCATTTTGGGATTTATTTAATTGGTAGTTAGATTGGTGACAATGTTGTATGCAAAATAATGTTTGATATCACTTTGGTTTTGTTGTCTCTTAAGATCTATAATCTCATTTGAGAAACATCTCGATATATTTTTCACTTCATCCACTACCTTTGTAGTATGAGGTGTATCCTGAGGGTCCTCAAGTAGAGGATTTATTTGGGGCTTTGAAAGAAGCAAGAAATTGTATCAGATTATATACCTTAGGAAACAAAGGCCTCATCTCACCACATTACTCAGTGACTTGAATATGAATAAAACATTTAATAGATAACTAAAAGAAAAATGGAATACACAAATTATAATTTATATACATACATATGAAAATTAAGTCAAATGTGCACATCTATATGTATCATATATCCCATAAAAACATAAAAATTTTGTCATTAACATACAACATGAGCCATGTAGGCATACAAAATGGGCCATATTGCTCTCTAGCACTACAAATAGCCCTACATATAATCTCAGTACAACTAGATTTGTACAACTATATCTATAACTATTTATTCGGCTTCTCAAAGTATTTCTCCTCTTCTTTAGGATTTGTGCTTGCATGAATGATAAATAAAGACATTAATGTAAAACTAATCAAGTTTATATGCATTTCATTTCATTTATACTTCTAATCAAGCATTTGTTCATGTATCAATTGGCTTCTTAAGTCTCTTGGTGTCACAAACGCATTCTTGCTTGTGGCAACATTCATTTGCAATCATCAATGATATAAATTATAAATTTGATACAAATATATAAAAATGAATTTCAAATTTAAAATGATGATTTGAGTTCATAAATAACAAATTTATTCTACCTCTTATGTTGTATCTAAAACAATGTTAGAAACAAATTTCTATGAAACAACCTCTCAAAAGGTTGCGAGTGGGGCTAGGAAGGATCATCATACCAGCATAAGGTTTTCTTCACTCTATAAGACATCAAATACACTGTGGGTGAATCTGTAAAGTATAACAATGTATATAGGTTTAAAGATATTCATAAAATATAAGACATTGAATGCATGGTGGCGAATCTTGTAAAGTATAAAAATGTATATAGGTTTAAAGATATTCATAAAAATGTAAGTACAAATAAAATTTAAAGAAACAATATAAGTATAAATGAAATTACAATTAAACTATGTGTGTTCACTTTGCTCGAGTAGCCTACAATTGTTATGGGGTGGAAACTAGTTCTTTGAGAAACACCCCCCTTGATATGTTTATATGGTATTGGTTACAATGCAACACCACCATGTTATAGTTATTACATGCACAAATAGAGTTAACACTCTACCATTGTTAGCAAAATATAAATAACTCAAAAATACCTCAAACAATTTTGAAAACGTACCTACATATATGCATATACGACGCTAATATATATTTCAACAATAGAATCTAATGCGGGAGGCATGGCCATGGCCTCCGCCATCAACTATACAAGAAACAAAAGGAAGAAGTCAGAATTATGAATCAATTACTTATAAACATATATTAAGAAAAATTTATTATTACTTAGATACAAAAAAATTATAATTAATTAATTCTACGAATAAATAATCGAAATAGTCACATCATCGTATCTCATTTAGTAATAACCTCAAATTCTCTAGAATTAGGGGGAATACTTGGAAGTCATGTACATTTCTCTGTGTAGCATCCGTGGATGATGGAGTAACCATAGATGGCATACAATGATGTGTATAGTACCATATGGTGGTATCATTAGGGTCTATAAAATGGCATGCATTCTCTACAAATGTAGTCGGTGTAGATGGTTTTGCACACATCCTCCCACAAAATGTACATGGATGCATAAAAAATGTAAAGTTCCCACTACTTGTGTCACCGCCTAAACATACAAATGCACCACCACCTAAACCATAAAAATTATGAGGGGCACTACAACTCACACTACCACCGGGATATCCGAGTGAGTGAAACACTCTTTTCCCTACATTTACTTCATTAGACTAGATGTTAGCAAGTCATTTCTATTTTCTTTTTGGTTTTAATTTTTTTTCTAACTCATTGTTATTTGAATTTTACAACTACGCAAATGGATGACGAGACCTTATTTTTCACGTGAACTTAAACATGTTTTTGATCCCTACGAGGAAGACTCGAGAAGCACTACTTTCGACTCTAGACATCCAACACTAGCCGTAGTCGACACAATGATGTGTTTACTCCGACCTAACATGCCACAGAGGAGATGACTCGACTAAGGATTTAGATTTTCATTCATAAGGATAGAGAGAGGCGACGAAGAGGACACTCATGTAACGGAGCTACCACTACCGGTCGCTCACTTGGATAGTCTCATGAACATTCACATAGATCTACACATGGAAGTTCACAAGCTCACCGAGTCGTTATCATCATAGGATCCGACAGAGTCCTCGCGCCATTCTTGACCCTTCACGAGGATCTAGAAGAGAGGGATAATCCTAGAGCCTTTATTGCTTTGAGACATATTTTGACACATATATCTATTTTTTTGTATTTTGGGCTCATGATTGAGCATTTTTACTACGTTTACTCTATAGTGTGATGACATTGTACATGAGAAAACTTATATATATATATATATATATATATACATATGGACATCTTTTTGGTTTGGAATTCCTTGTAAGAGTTGACTTTGTTATGGTTTATCTCATCTGTACTCTTAGATGGTTTGGAATTTCGATGTTTTTATGTTTTAGAATGTATGTTATGGATGATGATGCAATGTGGTAAACAAAATGATTTTATATGATTATGCATATGATAACAAATTGTAACTTAGATACTTTGTTTCTCAAGTAATATTTAGCATTTCTATTTCATTGGCAAAATGTGTTGAATGTGGTATGATGAAAAGATGAACTCACTCCATTCTTAACTCCACGCAACTAGTAGGATGCGAGGGCTCATCACCGAGAGCCAAGAAGGATGTGAGTTATATGACTTGAAGAATGTGAATGTGAATGATGACCAAGAGACAAGACTTTGAAAAAGATCCAATTAGAAACTTGTAACTCAACCCTAACCAAGATAAACTACCCAGTTCGAAATGAATTTTGCTTGTAAGTTTGTCTAGACTTAGATTCATGGATGGCCTATTGATTGAAAAAATATGGTTTTGAGGAACAATTCTCTCTTAACATACACATATAATTCATTTTCATGGGAAATTTTAGAATCACTTTTTATTCATTTGTTTATTTGTAACTTGTGATTTATTATTGCGACCCCTATGTCTTGCCCCATGCTACTAGTAAGAAGCATGGGATCATCACCAAGGAAAAACATAGGCGAGTAAGGGAACTTCCCTCCTTTCCCAATCTCATGCTACCAATAAGAAGCATGGGCTCATCACCAAAGGTTGGTAGGGACGAGAAGTGTAGTTTTATTTGTAAATGAAAGAATTTTGTGTTTATTGTTTATTTATCTTTTTTATTGAATTTTGATTGTGCTTTTAGGAGGGAACATTTTCCCTAGCCTCAACCCCACACAACCAGTAGGATGCGAGGGCTCACCACCAAAGGTTGAGATAGGAAAAAAAATATTCCGAGTGAAATGTTTAGAATGTTTTTGTCATAGAGAGAGATTTTTAGGGGAAGATTTATCATCAAGAAGCTTCTAGAGAAAACTATGGGCAAGAAACACCGAATTGGAAGAAACCATGAAGAGAACTAAGTATACAAGCCCTTGTAGAATCACTGTCAAGATTTTGTCTCATGAACCGAAATGATGAGATAGATTGATTAGTTTGAAGAAGTGAAGTGAATATTGAAGAGATATGATTTGATATATTTTCCAATGTTTGAAAGATTTAAAAGTTACTTGAAAAGTAAGTTTCCAGTTTACAATTTCAACGAGATGACAATGCTAATGACAAGGCGGTATGAATGCAATAATGTACAATGTGGAAATGCAAGTGACTATATATAAAAGTGTTTAAGGTGAAGTGAGTTGATGGACTCACCAAACTCCTCACCCTCTAAAGTACACAAACGATACACACCATTCTTATAGTCTTCCATTACTTGGTACAGCCTAACCATTTTGGTCTAAATTTTCTTCCTTCACCAAACATTTTGTCTATTTGGTTGTCAAGTCTTAACACAAGGTCTCCTACTTGGATTTCTCATTCATATACTTTCTTGTTGTATTGATGACACATTCTATCAGCGTAGACCCAATGATGTTGTTCGACTACGAGCTGATTTTCATCCAAGGTTTCCAATTCTACCAGTCACAATTCTCGATATGCATCTTCATTGAGAATGCCTTGTAGAGACACATGAAGACTTGGTAATTCTACCTCGAGCAGTAAGACCGCTTTGGCACCAAAAACTAGAGAAAAGGGGTTTCCCCCATAGGTGTTCACACTGAAGTTCTATAAGCCACAAGGCTAGAAATAGCTTTAAGTGCCAATCTTTCTTATTCTCCTTAACTATCTTAAGGAGGATGGACTTCAAAGTCTTATTTGTAGCCTCATCCTGTCCATTGGCTTGAGGGTAGTATAAAGAGGTTGTGTGATGAGATATTTTAAATTGAGCACACAACTCACGCACCTCTTCATTTTTAAAGGGAGTGCCATTATCTGAGATAATGACTTGTGGGACACCATATCTAAAGATGATTTGATTTAAGATGTATTTGGCAATAACCGATCTAGGCAACGTGAGGTCGAGGCATGGCCTCAACCCACTTTGTGAAGTACTCCATGGCTATGATAATGAAGTTGTGGCCATCTGAATATGAGGGAGATAATTTCCCTATCAAATCAAGACCCCAAGTAGAGAAGGGCCAAGGTGTAAAAATAAGTTGTAGATCATGTACCGAAATATGTATGGCATGCGAGAATTCTTTCCATTTTTTGCACTTGGGCACATATTCTACAACTTCATGTTCTAAGGTGGGCCAAAAGTAACCCATTTGGTGAATCTTTCAAGCGGTTGAATGCCCTCGAAAGTGGCCACCACAGACTCCACTATGGGCTACAAAGATAATTTTCTCCACATCTTATTCATCAACGCATCGTAATGACATGTCTTCAAAGGCTATGTGATAGAGCACTTCTTCTAGAATTACATTCTTCATGGCTATGACACACACCACCGTATTTGTTGTGAACTCACTCACTTAGTGGTACGACCAATCAATGATGTGATTTACTATGTCAGTATACCATGAACACGAAGTAATGGGAGGTTTTGTTTCTATGTAGAAAACACACTCATCAGGGAAATCTTTATCGAATAGCTCATCGCAGTGTATAGGATTATCCGCCAACCAATCAACGATGATTTTTCCTTGACTGACTTTTGAGTGGTGAAAGTGAGTTCAAACTCACCCATCAATGTGATAAATCTAGCCTTCTTAGATAAGGATGCTTGAGTTAAGAACATATGCAATTATTTTGATTTGACAATTACCCACATTTCTTGGTTAAGCATATAATGCCTTAACCTCTTAGTTGCAAATACGATGGCCAAACACTCTTTCTCTACTTGAGTATACCTCGTTTTGTAATCAAGGAGAGTGTAACTAATGAAATAGATGGCCCATTCATGACCATCATCATCCTTTTGTGCCAACATGCATGCTATCGAGACATCCATGGCTCAAGAATACAAAATTAGAGGACGATCAAATTTGGGTGGCATGAGCGTGGGTGGTGACATAAGAAAACACTTTACCGACTCAAAAGCCTCATGACATTGAGATGTCTGGATTTTATAACATGAATTCTTTAGCAAGCCATTAATAGGATATATGGCGTACGTCAAATCAGAGACAAATCTAAAATTACCCCGATATTCCCAAGAAATATCTATTGTTGGAATCATCTGTTGGTGGGGTCATTTCCAAGATTGCTCAAATATTCACAGGATCTACATCAATGCCTTGAGATGAAATGATATAACCCAACAATTTACCTCTCGTGACTTGAACACACATTTTTATGGATTTAAGGTTATGTCATATTTAATTAATCATGAGAAAATAATATGAAGAACTTTGGGATAATCCACTCCCCCACACCACACCATCTTCGTCATCTTATTGTTTTTCGATTCTCGGTACTTGTTACTTCCTTCTTCTTCTCCTTTCTCTCTTTTTGTTTTGGGTGACCCATTTTGGTCCTCTTGCTAGATCTTGGATTTGTACTATGTGGTCCCATTGACTGCTTTTGTGGTCATTTTTTGGACATTAATATTATTATCTTATCTTAGTCTTTGTCGGAGATCATCTACATATGTCTCTATAATCTTAAGAATGAGATCATAGAAAATATATCTCATGGTCCTATGATGTGTGGCTCTAGAATTCTTTAGACTAAATGACATAACGACATAACAAAAGGTCCCCCAAGGAGTAGTAAAGGTAGTCTTAGTTTGATCCTCCTCAAAGATCCTTATTTGGTTATATCCAAAAATCTATCCATGAGAGACAATAACTCATAACCAGTTGTTGCATCAACAATGATGTCAATAGAAGGCAATGGGAAATCATCCTTGGGGTAGGCTTTGTTGATGTCCCTAAATTTGATGAAAATCCATATCTTTTCATTATTTTTAAGGATTAGGACAATGTTGGAAAACCACATGGAATAGTCCACTAGCTTAATAAACCCTACTTGAAGAAGCTTCATCACTTCCTCTTTGACCATCAAAGTAACTTTAGGCTTCATAGGTCTTAACTTTTATTTTATGGGCTTTGCATCAGGCTTAGTGACTAAGTTGCAAAAACTACATCGAGGGCTATACCCATCATTTCCTTATAACTAAAATCAAAATCCTTGGAGTGTTCTTTGAGCACCTTGGTGTGTGCCTCTATTTCTTAGGCGATAATGAAGAGCCAAGTTTCAAAATTATAGGCTCCTCTTCCATTTCGATGTTAATGTCAATGGTTCCTTGATTAAGGAAGCATTACCCTCTTTGAATTTAGGAGGATTTGGAGGTAACTCTATTTCTTCTTCCTTAACTTCATAAATTTCAAAGTCTTTCGATGAGGAAGGATTCATCGTTCTATCTCCAAAATAGGAAGAAGGGTGAGGAGTAAGGAAAATCCTTTCTTATGATGTGTGGGATGAAGGTCAGTATATGTATGGAGGTATCCTAAGATTTCCTCATCATTCTCCATAAAATATAATGTGATAGGCTCATTTTCAGTCTCTACATATGCCAAAATTGCATTGCTAGGCATCTTACGAACCAAGGGTTTGGCTCAGACTGAGACAGTGAACTATGTTTCCTTTAAATTCTCACTAGGACAAAACTATGAGGTAGAAGTGGCCATAAAATTGGTGAGTTGGTTCTACTCTCTGGGAATAACTTCGATAGAAATAAAATTGAAATAAAGTGAAGGTGCTCTGCTCTAGTCTCGTAAACTTATGAAGCTTCGTTTACAATGAGTTGAGAGTCACCTAAGACTCTAGGGTTATCAAAAATATGGAAAAATCTAAGGGAAAAGGACTGCTACAAAATGATGACGAGGAGGGGGTTATTGCTGAAGTATTCAAGAAGTTACAGTCTTTGGATGGCAGAATGGGGAATGCAAAAAGTCGTAATGACTGCATCCTATCTGCTCTTAAAAGTATTTATAATTTCATTGAACAACATGTTCATAGTGTATGCAGCCTAAGTGGGATTAATGAAGACATTTGGGGCCCCAAAGAGAAAAGGGATATGGCAATTGCTCAGGCGGATCTGAAAGACTCTTCTCAGGCCACAACCATTGCTTTCTTTATCTCACTACAAGCGATCAAAACCAAGATTGACAGGGCTATCAAGTAACGTGGTGCTTTGTGATCTTCATTTACTAGCTATGAAGTTGTTGATGACTGGTGGATCTGGAGCTATTTTTGGCGGAGATATTCTATGATAGATATCTATAGTTTGCTTTTTGACCTCTTCTGCTGTTTTTTGGATCATTGTACGTCTGGATCCTTTCTTCTAATTTGTTGTTTTATCTGGCTGATGAGCCCTCTGAGGTTAGTTTTTGCCCTTCTCTGGGCTGTTTCTCTCACTTCTGATATCTAGCTTATGAGCCCTTTTGTATATAGGGTATAGTCCCTTAAAAACTATTTGCCCTTTTATAAAAAAAAAGAGACTCTAATGTTGTGTACATCCATCCTCTTGGCTATAATGAGGCCAATAAGTAAAGCTTCATACTTTGCTCCATTATTCATACATTTGAAATTCAACTTGAAGGCAAATGGAATGACTCTTCCCTTTGGATAAGTAAGGATCACCCTTGATCCTATGCCATAGGATCATAGTGAGAGTACAACAATTATCAAGAATGATATATGTTTCATCATTCTTTGAATTCTCTTCCTAAAATTTTGAAACCTCAACCATTCACACCTCTCTAAGGCCGTCTGCCGGAAGAGAGGCTATCCCAAGAGCATGGCCTATGCCTAAAGAATAAAATGGGATAATAATTAGCAAATCATTCTCCAAGAGATTTACTATATCTTCCATGGTTTTTGTTGAAATGGTTTCTACTATGAAATCCTTGTTCTCTTTGATATCCACCCTTTGAATTGCCTTAGGTGGCTCTAACTCTGTTGTTGGAACAAGGTTAGACATGGGAACAGTCCCACGAAGAGAGGGGCTTGTTTAACTAGTTTTTGGGAGCTCAAATTATGAATGGACCCGTGCTTCTTCTTAAGGTTAGCTAGGTGAATGTCAAAAGGTTTTGATCACCTTGAGCCACAAATACCTTCCCTAGATGAAGGAATCTGACATTTGTACATACGGTAGAGGGAATTGCCTTCATCCTATGAATCCACAGACGAGCAAGGATCATATTATAGTTGGTTTCCATGTCTATAATATAAAAATCGGTCAAAATAGTCTTAGGTCTAAGAGTGACTAAGAGAACTATAGTCCCAATGGATGTTAACCATAGCTTATATTTTGTAAGAAAGAAAAGGGGACAATGTTAACTACAGATCCATCATCGATCATAGCTCTCTTGACATAATTTTTATAGATCCATACCTATAAATACAATGTAGGATCACCTCTCTGTGCTAATTCGGTGTCTTTGGGAATCTTACTGATATAAAAACAAACCCAGTGTCTCTCTCATGTTGGCTCGGAGGATAGACATTGAAATCTATATGGTTTATTTGGGCCTCTGGAGGAGGTGTAATGTGAACTAGGTGACCAATGCCTAATGCTTCTAATAAATTAGATTGGTGCGTTGGGGGTTCTTTAACAAATCCAAGAAAGAGATGTGAGAAAAGGTCTTGGTTAGGTCTGTAATCAAAACATAAGCCCCACTTTGGTTTAGGGACTACTGGTGGATCATCTTGTCTTGAAGGGTAAATAGGGATAGGTTGCGATGCATAGTCACAAGTATGGCGGCGGTGTGTATTTTGCAGTTCGGTTTATAACTCAACTAGGCCTATGATCTTAGTCTTATTACGTTGGTCCAAGTTAGGAGTAACTCATGGGTCAGTAGATGTAGTGGCTTCATGATCATTGGTCCCTATAAGGGTCCCCTTGTTCATGCCATGAGGATTAAATTTATCATTTTGGGTTGCTTTAGGAAATGATCTCTATAAATCCCAAGAGTAGCATTATGTAGAGAAATAAGTCCCATGTGGGTACCTTGTGAAGGTCCTATGGGGTTGGCTAAGAACATCTCAATGAAGAGTTTTCTTACATGCTCTAGAAAATGTTGTATGAGCTTGTTCACAAGTCCCTACACGTCCGGAGTGTTATGACCTATAACTCTATGGAATCCACAATACAAGTTGGGGTCATAATCCTAGACATTTGGTTCTGGTTTTGTTGTGGTCCATAATTCCTATTGTTGTTTTGATTCTGGTTGTTATAGTTATAGGTCAGAGGTCTTTGGCCCTATTTTTAGGACTGATTCAGAATTAAGTATTGATTCAGGCCTTGGGCCTGAACCTATTGAACGGAAGGATGAATAAAGTCAATTGCATTAATAGATGGAGTAATATTATTTATCCTTTGATTGTTCATGTTGGTGTTGTTATTATTTACATTTTTAGAGCTCACAACGCGTTTCGTTTCTTGGATTGATTAGTAACACCATCCATTATGGCACCCATGGTTTCGATTGAGGACATTGGATCCTTGATTGTTGTTAGAACTATTCGATAGTTAGAATTGTTATGATCGGGGGTGACCAACCTCCGATTTGGGTCATAAGTCTTACGTCTGTTATCATTGCCACTTGGTCAATGTGAAGCATGCCCTCAAATATTTCTTCATAGCTCCAAAGAGGAAAATTTTAGACCTCCTCCTTGGTCTCTCAATTAAGTGAATGGAGGAACAAGTCACAAAGCTCCATCTGATCCATGTTAGGAGTACTAGTAGAAGAATAGAGGACTTTTTGCCACCTTTGAATGAAGTGGGTAGTGGACTCATTGTGCTCTTGTTTAATATGCAGGAATTCTCTAATCCATGTTCTCAACAGTTTGTTCATATCAAAAGCCTTAATGAACTCAAATATGAGTTTATTGAAGGAATGGATAGAGGCTTCAAATTCTGTAGTACCATTTGAGGGCAATCCCTTCAATATTCTTAGGAAATATTTTTGTGATGACCATATGCCAGGGGATTAGTTTTATGATGGCAGTTGTATATGCCTTAATATGGGCATTTGGATCTCCCTCCCCCTTAATTTTGGGAGGTCAAGCAATGGTCGTGGGAGTATGAAACCTCGTATGGTGAAATCTAAAGGTTCTTTTAGGTACTCAGAGTATGTTCCCACTATGCATATGACTCAACCATTGACGATCCTTAATGGGGAGGTGGAGGTGGAACTGGATTTTGATATGGAACAACGTAGGCATTAGTTGAGCTAAAAGGAACCCCTTATTCTGAGTTTAAAGTCTAGGGAAATAGTATCCATCCATATGAGGATATTTTGAATACATGTGTACATAGGGGGAACAACACTGGAGTATGGGCTTACGGGCATGAAACCATGGAATGTTGCATTTCCTAGAGGAGCGTCATTTGAGAACGCACTTCCGGTTGGCCTTTGTGTTGGATAGGTATATGGAGGATGAGGGCACATCCCTAATGTGCCTAAACCTGTAAGGAGGTCACTAGAGTTAGGATAAACCAAGTAGGCTTGAGACAATGGTTGTTGATAAGCACTTATAGAAGGAACATAATTTTCCTTTTCATATAATGAAGAAGTATTTTGAACCCACAAATTATGTAGGCTATGAGGATTGAGAAATTTCTAATTCCTTAATTCTACCCACCAATGTTGAGATCACATCACTAGGTGAAGGTTGTGTGTTTTGTTTAGGCATATGTTGGGTCTTATTGGGTTGCAAAGGTACATGATACCCTGCTATAAATTGGTCTTTTGTAGACCACCCCTCTTTAGGTGTGTTTTCTATTTTGGGAGGAGGGGTGGTAGTATTGTTTTGAAGAAGAGCATCAATATATCCTTGCATCCTATCTAAGGATTCATCTATGGCATTAAGACGATCACTGCTTTGGGTGAGTTGTACTATAAGCTCATCATTTGGTGATAAATAAGAAGAGAAGGAATCAAATTACATGCTAATATGAGGTCTGGATAAGACCCATGGATAAAAACCTTGTTCTCTTGTGAACGTCATGTTATTGGAGTTGGATAACTCTGGTTGTGCATTGTGGTTAGGTTGGTCTATCTCCTCAATCCTAACTGTTGAGTTAGTGTTAAACCCTTGAGGAGGGGGTGTGTGAGGAGATAACAAATTATGTGAGTAATTATTAGCCCACCTTGATAATGAGGGTGACTATTGCATACCCACTTGGTTGTAATAGGCTTCGAGACCCAAGATGGGCTTGCCATACTCCTGTCTTGACATATTTGGGGGGCATATAAACATCTGCAGAATAATGGGAGAGGGGAATGATGGACGAAAGAAAAGAAAGAAAGGGGATACGAAAAGGAACTGGCCCTTCACGCCGGGTTCACTAATTTTGTATTCCTGAGAATCAAAATGTGACTCCTAGACACAAGTGACCTCCCGAGGTCTTTCTAGGATGGCCGAAATAATATGGAGGGGATGATACTAGGATGGGTAAATAATAGGCGAGTGGAATAGATGGGAATGGAAATAAGAAATCAAGGTAGCCAAATGTTCTCAATAGGAAAAATGGGTATTTGTTAGTTCAAGGGAAATAAATGCATGTCTAACTTGCTTGGGGTGATGGTACGATCAAGAATGATTGTCATACGCAAGTCACGGTCAATATTGGTGGAACCGAATAAGACTCTACTTGGTTATGGAACATGGGGAAACTGTCCTTCATCATCTATGAATTCCTCTCCGAAGAGGGTCATGAAGATATGATGAGCGATGGGGTAAGGAAAAATCTAGTCTCTACTTGGATGGTTTTCCCAGAACTCTTTGACACTATCTACCTCATCCTTTAGAGCAATTAGTTGTTGAATAATACTATGCGGGACTAGGGTATATCTCGAAGATAAGCGGCGTAATCCTTGGTCAATGTATGTCAAGCAAGTATCTATGTTTGGTTGTGGCATGGTTGGGTCAAAACTCTACGTATTGGTTGTCTTGGTTGTTGTGAATGGTCATGTGGGCACAAAATAAATAACTACCGAAACAAACAAACACATAAGAAGTTAAAGGGGACTAAAGTTAAGACCTGGGAGCCGAGGTCTGCTATGGAAATGAGGGGGTTTTGTTCATTCCAAATCTAATTAATATAGATTCCTACTTTAAATAAACAAAGCAAGAAAATCTAAATTAAATAAAGTTGATTGATTTCCCCTTTAATTTAATTAAATCTGATTGCAACTATTTAATCAAAGAAGCACAAAATAAACTAACTAATTGTTTTTGGTATTTTCAAAGAAGCTTTTGAATGTAGATAAATAAAACAAATTTAATTACTTCTAAACTATGTTTTTGGATTTTTGTTTACTAGAAATAAAATAAAATAAATCTACGAAAAAAGGAATTACTTCTAAATTAAACGAAATCTATTTCAACATTAAAATAAAATAAATAGGGAGTAGTCGGATGTGGCTATTCTTTGTTGTTGAATGTAAGCCTTAATCTAACTTAAACACATATATTTTCCATTTTTC
Source organism: Taxus wallichiana var. yunnanensis (assembly GCA_018340775.1). NCBI lineage: Eukaryota > Viridiplantae > Streptophyta > Pinopsida > Cupressales > Taxaceae > Taxus > Taxus wallichiana. The sequence goes on from CM031238.1 coordinate 187,106,320, forward strand.
GATTTGTGGATTTCCTACTTCTAATTGCCTCACCTCAAAATCACGGAAGAAATAAATCTTCTCAGAAGCAATTTATTCTTCCACTGAGACTTTCTTGGTAAATCAATATATTGCACGAGAAAACTACTTGTGAAGAAATACAATGGAAAGCACAAACACAGAAGATTCCTCAAGCTTCTTTCCTTGCAGATCCATAGGGATAAGTAGGGAGGAATTTTTCAATGGAATCTTTGTTCATATGCACGTGAAATCTAATTGATAAAGAAAATAAAAGCTACAAGTATTCTAAAATAAAGAAATAAAGAAATTTTGTGCATAAGAACTTCCTCCAAATCCTTTCCCAGGAAAATCCATAGGGATAAGCTGAGAAGGAAATATCAACAGAAGCTACTTATAGGCAATAAACAACTTGCAAATTCTATTTCCTTAAAACAAGTTATTTCCTTCAGATAATTTAACGACAAATATAAACTCTAGACAAAAACTTTGAAGAAATTGAATAACACTCCCAACCTGGATATGTAGAACTATGACAATGTCCAGATGTAGTTATGTTTCTCTTTATCCCCTCATCTTCTTTTCTAGAGATGAGTCCAATTGGTCTAGGGTGTTGTGTTGGTTGTGGAAGAAAATCAAGGAACATGAAGGATGTTGGAGTAGACCAGTTGCAGGTAGATAGAATGATAACAAACACAAACAGAAGAACAACAAAACAAAAACCGAGTTGTTTGTGTACTTTCTTGAAAGATTTTAGAAGATAACGATGCAATCAAAATCAAGAATATCTAACCAATGCTTTGGGAAAAATCTTGGTTTTTATAGAAAAACAATAGGAAGAAGTCCAACACACTTGGAAATCAAGAAATGCCAAATCATCCTAAGAAGGGGCAATCAACATTCTAATAATAGTAAGGAAGAGGAATTTCATACACATCCAACAAGCTTAAAATTAGGGAAATGGTTGATAAAAATGCGAGAAAGACATTGAGAAGCTTGTTACACATGTATAGAACTCAAAGTTGAGTCTTGGATAAAAATGCACTGAGAACCGCTAGTTTGCGCAGATCGACAATTACGCAATCGCTATGGGGTTGTGTAACCGCCACTCTAGCAGATGGCGATTATGTAACCACCGTGATGATTACATAACTAAAGTGAAAAACACTAAGTAAAAGCTGCGAAAAGTGTTTACGAAAGCAAGTAAAGCTAAGGAATTGAGAAGTAAAGAAGAATAAGTCACATAGGCATGCTATAAACAAGGAAATGGGACCTGGACATCATCATTTGTTCTGGAAACAAAATTTATCATCATAGGGTATTTTTACCATTCCACCAATGTAGCACCATGCAATTTGGGTGTGTAAAATGTCCATTAGGTTGGGTATCACACATGAGTACTTCACTAAACCTATGGTAAAGTGCTTGTAAAGTGTATAAGGGAGGAATTTACTTTGAAGAGAGGTAAAGAGGAGTAGGAGAAATAAGGAGAGAGGGTTAATGTCATGAGTAGGCACTAATGGAGTCTTACTAACATGAACAAAGTAAGTCCACATTCAATTAGAATAATTCAACCATGCAATCAACAATAAGACTAACAAATCATAGACACAAAGTTCTATAGATCCATTAATCAAGGACACAAAATTCCTTCTTGGTTGTATAATATTATAATGATTGTAAAGTTGGAAAGTAGAGAGAATGGAGGAACATAGAAAAGGAGATAGAAGAAATGTAACTTTTATTACTTGCAGTAGTAGTGAAATCCAAAAATTACAACAATCAACAATTTCCAACCCTTTGGAATGGAGAATTCATTCCAATTTCTAGCATTACAAATAACTCTTCCTCTCCCGCATATCATTTTTCATCTCACCACCATGTGACTTTTCAAATTCCCTAGGAATGAAACTAAGTCCTTTTCTTATTTTTGAAAAGGGACTTTTACAATGCAACATTAAGTCACTTAAGTGAATAAGACAAAAGAGTGAAAAAGTGCATTCTCAATGAATGAATGGAATGTTGAGAGAGAGGGAGTAGAGAGAAAGAGAGAGAGAAGTGATGCTTCGGAGATGGGAAGCTTCCATTGATGAAGATCCTGTTTCTAATGGATCTTTGAGGAAATGCTTCATGAATGATATTTTTACATCCGACCTCCTGTTGAACTAAAATATTGAGATTGCAAAATCTCTCTCTCTCTCTCTCTCTCTCTCTCTCTCTCTCTCTCTCTCTCGTGAGACATAGCCACCTTTCAAGGTCTTGAATAAGTGTTCAAATTTTTTTATGAGGTTTGGACTAAGATGAGAAAATTATTATCTTATTTGATCACAAGGTAGGAGTTAGGACATGGAGATCACTACCTTACTCCTCTCGGCCTTGAAATTCACCTTTGTGACAAATATGTCTCCTTTCTGAATGCAATCAAATCCAAGATGATCAAACATGTTCTTGCTCATCTGCTTCTCTTTGAAAAAGGTATCCTCCTCCAGATAGAAGGTTCATTCACTGAATGAAATTCTCATTTCTAAACTTTTCTTGGACCAAAATATTGTGGTTACAATCTCCTTCTTCTGTGAGATGTGGACACACTCCAAAACATTGAATAAGTGTTCAAAAACAATGTTATGATACATTTATCTTTGCGTGGACTTGTGATGAATTCTTGATCTTAGAAACATGATGGTCTTGAGTACCTTGATATCCTTTCTCCTCATGAATCTCTTGAACTTTAAAATTCTCTTTAGTGATAAGGATATATCCTTTTCGGGATGGAATTAACCTCATGAGACTTAAGTAATTTTTTTTCACCTATTCCTTGTTGAAAATTTATTCTGCTACAAATGAGGAAAGGAGAAATGCATTCACCATCATACTTATTGAATGCATTGTCATGCAAGATTCTACGAGAAGACAATTGAGAATTAGGGATCATCTTTATAGACCCTATTTGATATCACTTTCCTTTCATGGTCCACATTCATTCTATGACTACAAGATGAATTAAAACATGCATTTTGGAATTCACCTTGAGACTAAGTTTTTGAGAGTCTGCGAGGGATTTCATTCTCGTTTGAACCATAAGACCACTTCCTAGCCTTGAAATTGTGGAAAAAAGCAATGATATATGTGGAATGTGAGTTAATACAAGTGACTTCAGCTCAATTACAAGACTTTATATTTTTAGCAGTCCTATCTAGGACAACTATTTTTAGTAAGTTTTCACAATTTTCATCTTCTGATGGTTTTGCTTGTTTGGAGTACACGAATGTTGAGAGTTTACCATTTTGGAAACTTAGTATATTTGGACATGTTAATCCTTACAAACTTACTATTTTTAGATGGATGTATTTTGGGTATCGAATTGAAGCAAAACTGGTTTCAAAAGTTTAAGTTTTGCTTAGGACCTTATCTCCAGTTTTTGAAGATTTTCATTTGCCATAACTTCGTAGAACTCGAAAAGGTAACTTCCCGAGATGAAAATTCCAAATGGAAGTTGTAAATTGTACAGATCATCAATGGTAATGCTCTTTCAATCAGCTTGAAGGAATTTTTAGAGGAGTGCGTTAGCAAATTTTGATGTAAATCAAATGCATAGTTTTGGAGATATGAGCAAAAATCAGTTTGCAAGCTTGATGTTTTGGGAAAAATCAGCAGCACACCTATAAAACAATGGAGGTTTTAGAGGGATTAAAACAACATTTTGAATGTTTGAAAATGACCAAGTGTTTGTGAGGAGAGATTTAGTCATTTCACTTGTAAATTTTAACCCACTACTTAACCCGATAACTTAATTGTGGTTGGAAGATGGTTGAAGTGAAGTTTCACCCTAAAAAATAGGAAAAGAGGGGAAAAGGGGGAAAGGGGACACAAAGGGACACCAAAATTCTCTTTACACCAGATGTAGACAAGTGTCATCTTGTGGTTTCATGTGAGTGAGACAGGGGGTTGGAAATTAGCACTCGAGAGGTAAAATTGGGTTTTGTATGTGTCGGAGGCTAGCTAAGAGATGGGGTAGCACTTTTATGTCCCCCACATCCCATTTGACATTAAGGACAATCCAAGGGGACACAACATGCTAAAAATATGCCAAGGGTGTCTTCATCATGAAAAAGTGGTCTATTTTTACATTGTGCTCACCTAACCACTTAAGTCACATGATGTAAGTGATAAAAACTCTTGAAATGATGGGGGTCACACTTTTGTGTTCCCCATATCCCCTTTTACCTTAGGGACAATCCAAGGGGACATCAAGGGTGAAAAAGTGTGACCAAGCCATTTTGAAATGCTGATGTCACTTATTGAATGCATTTAAGGACACGAGGTGTGCTTTTTTCACCCAAGGAGCATAGAAGAGTGTTTTGGGATTAAAAAAATACATTATTTTGACTCTAAATCAAATTTTGAGATCATTTAAGCCATTATTTGTATCCAGTTATTCCTTAAATTTGAATTTTGGTACCATTCACCCTTTTAACATGAAGGAGAAACAACAATGAATTGAGCTATCATAAAAAATATTGAAGACTTAGGGAAAAATATGTTTCCATCATGTGGAGGATTCCAATACCTTTCCATTGAGTATTTTATGAGCTTCCAAATCCTCCCAGAACTCCTAGAATCATCCAGACAAGTCAACTTTCACCATTGGAGTATATTATTCCCCTAACTAAAATGACCCTGTCTTGCTCAAGTTGTTTCGACATCAATTTCTTCCACAAATTTTCACTAAAATTACTTGGAAAACTTCATTTATCTCCTACACAACTCTTATATGGCTTGAATCTTCCCTGTCAACTTTTGGAAGGTGTTCACCAGTTGCAAAATGGCCAAAAATGGCCCTTTCTAGGCCTCCAAAGAGTTGTTCTTCATTGAATCTTAGTGAATTATTCAATCACATTAGGCATACATCCTTACATGTAAAACACACTTGAAAATATTTTTATCATGTTTTTATGAGCTAGAATGAAGATAAAGCGAGAACAAGGCTCGTTAGAGGAAGGGTTTACAGTGACAAGAGAGGAAATTTTCAAGTGGGGACTTAGTTGTCATGGCTAAAATTTTCAATTTTGCATGCTAGAAATTTATCATGACAACACTCCTCCATGTTAGGACATGGAGTACGATTATGTGAGTGCAAAGTAGTTATCAATATCTATCTTTTTGTCTAACTCGCTTAACAATTTGTATGTATTATTGGTCGATAGGCCTTAAATGGTTAACTTTCTTTATAATTGTCATACTTACTATCATCGTCTCCCTTAATGTTTATTCCCGCCCAATTTTAAATATTTTCTTTACCATCCTACGCCTAATTTATATCGCTGAGTATTTTATTTCCCATAAATGTAAAACTTTTGAGTGAAACATGAATGTACACTTCAAGGAATTCCATGAGACATTAAAGGTCGATGCTTGAGATTTTTCCTTCCTAGATTTTTATCATTTGATGAAGGGCCTTTAATTGTTGTTTCTACTACATTGGAAAGGAAACAACACATTCAAAGGGTCATTGAAGTTGTGAAAAGGCCACCTAGATCAAAGTTGGTGTTTGTTGCATTATGGTCAACAAAAGTAAAATTGATAGTAGAATAAGACACTTTTAATTTTTTATTCCTTTTCCATAGTTTCAAATTTTCTTTAAATCGGATCATTGTTTGATATTTTCTATGGTTATGACATTAAAATATTGTCTTCGTCATGGTTATATTGTATATATTACTTGTTATTTCGCAATAAGATTGAAATGCGTCTTTGTTCAATTGAAAATGACATTATGGTATTAATCTCTAATTTGTAGTATTTTTGAAAAGGTGCTTACTAAAATTAGAAAGCTCTTCCAATTTTACTTAGTGTTCAATTTAAACAAAGAAAAACAATATTGAATTTATAAAAAAATATTTATGATATAGTGTTATAAAAATGCAACATTTAATTTGTATAGTAATGAATATATATAAAAACATAAGAGTTTTGTTCCAGTAATTTTTTTATAAAGAATATGGATAAGAAAAATAATTTTAAAAGGAAATTTGAATTATGTTGGTTGTAATTGTCTAAGCTTCAAGTGTCTATTAATTTAAAGTAACATAGTTACACAAAATTTATAATACAAAACATTTTTACTACTATCTTATTATATTTGAAATAGTTCTAGATTTAGAAGAGCCTAACTTTTAAAAACTATTATTTTTTTAGGGAAAAACATACGATAAAAACACTTTATAACACTTAACATTATATGACATGTTTATAACTAATTTAACTTAAATTCATACGAGTCTTTGAAATGTCGAGCTAAAGAGGGTCCAGTGCCCAAGAGTGCCTTTGAAATATATATGTTGTAACTATCACATATTTTAGAGTTTTGATTGAAAGAATATTTATTCACTTAATTCCTTTAGATAAAATTTAAATTTGACTGCCATTTTTACTTTTCTCATGTTTTTAACCATAAGTACTTATAAAAATTGAAGATCTCCATCTCTTTAAACTTAAATATAAGAAACATGACCATTATTCTAAATAGATCTATATAACATTTATATTAACATGTGTTGAAATTTACTAAATTGAAATAAAATCTATTTTTTTTATTTTTACAATATTATTATTGTACACAATCTAAAAGATAATATTTAAAAATTAATTGTTAACCATAAAATTTAATGTTTTCTCCTAAAGCAACTTTGTTATATTCTAACACAAATGTTTTCACTTCTTTGATCACCATAGAATAAGCTATACTATTTAGAGATATTGTATTGGACCGAGTGACGTGTTCATTGTTTTATTTGAAGTTAATAGGCGTCATTTATTTTTACTTTGATAATATAGTGAAACTTATTTGACAACTATGAAATCTTACATTTTCAAATTAAATTAATCTAGCATGATATTTTTATCTTTACTTTTTTAAAATGTTATATTCTTTTTAATTGTGTCTATATTTGTGGCTACATAATTTTTAATAGAGAAAAGGATGGCCAAGACAATAAACATGATGAGTGCTTGTTTGCTTGGCTTTACCCTAATAATATTTCAAAAAAACAATTTCATGTTATTGTGTTTAAATACATGTCTTATCATCACAAATGGGATATGGCTCTTCAATGCATCTCAAAATTGATTTTATAATTTTAAGAATGATTATTCAATTGATCACTTAAACTAATATTGATTGGTTGACTTGGTCTTATGTCAAAAGGGTAACGCCACAAGGCAAATGCCCATTTCTTGATATAATTGTTGATTGATTGTAGGATGAATATGTTTTCTTGCTCATCCTTGCTCTCTCCTCCTCTAATAAACTTAAATTTCTATCAAATAAATCTTGTTTCAATTGAAGAATTTCTAGCAAATAAATTTCATTTCAATTAAGAATTATTGGATTCTATCAAATAAATTTGGTTTCAATTGAGAACATTTTAAAAAGTTTAGTGGCTAACTATATTTTGTTTAGAAATGTTATTAAAATGAATATATTTGTTATTTTTAATTTAAGTCGTATTTTATATAGAATAATTGAATCTCTTATCTTAATATTTGAATGTTTCTTTAGGTGAAAATGACATGTATAAACATGTTTGAGTGTATAAATTTTGGGTTTCATAGGAAAATTGAATCTATTATCTTTATATTTGACTATTCCTTGTTTTTATTTTTACTAGAGATTATGTTTCTAAAGTCGGTAATGTGTTTTTCATTATATTGTATTTTAAAACATTTTATAAATCGCGGCTACATATGTATAGTTATAACTTTAATTTAATGTCTTTAGGTATTAAATTGCACGAGGGCACTAGGAAAATGTTAATTAAGCTAATGCAATGATTGAGCCATTATCCATGTTCAAAATGAAGTAAAAAATTTAGAAACCTATTTAAAAATTCATGACTTGTTTGGTAGATTGTTTTATAGAAGCTTATAGGAGACTAAAGATAAGATGATAGGAAGATAAATAAAAAATTATAAATAGGAGACCAAAAATAAGATGATTAAAAACTAAAATTTGTAGTAAAGAATTAAATAAATCATATTTCCATTCATTACAATAAAGTTTTTTTGGGGCCTATTGGCCACTAACAAGCACCCTTGAGGTGGTGATGTTGCTAGTTTTTATTAATTGTAAATATCATCGAGTTAACGTTGAGGGAAACCCACAATTGGCATAGAAGACATGTTTTTGGAGAAGACGTTCTTCCACGATCTACCTAAAAACTCCCACCGACATCAACATAGAGCATGTTATTGAATTTGATGCAATAGAGAGTCCCCTTGCAAAAGATGGTGTATTAGAAGAACTCAATTAATGTTGAGGAAGCGAAAACAATAGCGGCATACCACCCAACATGTAATTAATATTAATAAAAAAATTAATTTATTATTATCATTATTATTGTTGGTAAATATGGGCTTTTGAGAGGGCCCAAACTCTTTTAGAGAGAAAGTAACAACTGGAACAAAGAATACCATTGAAGAAAAACAACTAACCAAATTGTGTAAAACATAACATAAACCAAGGAAAGGCATTGTCCTAACATATAAGAAGAAAAGCTACAAAAGGTGAGAATTAAGAAGAAAAAGAAGGAACGCAAATACTTCCACTTCTTGTTATCACTCTCAGAACTGACTAAATGTGTAATAACCAAGAACAAAACAAGTATGTTAGATATAAAAAACAAGCAAGAATCAAGGGAGGTAGATCTAGCCACAATCAGGAATCAATATACTCCCTCTTCGTGAGAGAATATCCTCCAATGTCTATTATGATCTATTTTCAGTTACCACCATCGCTTCCATCTTCAATCTATATGCCTTTGTCTATCCTTTTTGTTGTATCATAGCTCTGCATTTTGGGTTGGTTAACACCTTTAGGAACACCTTTAGTACCAGACCTGACAACATGGCCCCTATGAACATGAGGAGAACTATCTAAGCCACATAGGAGCTGTAACTATTTTTGCTTTGGAAGGGTCGAAGAATGGAGTCCACTAGGTGAAGAAGACATTGTGATTGTCGAAGAACTATGGCCTTATAAACTAAACAAAATCTTTATCCACAACAGAATGAAATACAAGGAGGAGAAATCCATTACTTGGCATGGAGGAGGGTTTAAAAATGGTATCCCAAACCGATTTTGACCACTTTATGAGATATGTAGGAGTAAGGAAAGCCCCAATACATTTTCCAACCAGTGCCCTGCTACTAATATCTGCTTCTATATAAATGACGGCAGATTCTGAAATTTTAATAATGGGTGCCTATACCAAAAAATACATGGATATATCACCCACAAAGAAACCATAATCCCTAAGGGAGAGGTCCAATATGACATAGCTTTTGCGGATGGTACCATAAAAAGTTCTAAAAAGAGTAGAAGTAAATTTCATGGGGATAACATGATTATTTGACTTTGAGGTAATGGGACAATTCTCTAAAATATCCACATAATTTGTATAGTTGGCATTTGAATGGTGTGTTGATTGTAATGGAATGTTCAACTCTGAAGGAAAATAAATGATGTTCGAAGGAAATGGAATAATAACATGTACTTATAGAAACTAGAATGAGTGTAGCATGGGCAGAGGAAGTTTGGCATGACACCAATGATGACCATGAAAATGATACATTATAAGGGATTTGTGTTATTGTGAATACTCTAATGTTTAATACAGATTTTGAACTAAATGAATAAGAAAATTTTGGGCTTGAAAGTGAAGAACTTAAATCTGACACCAACAAAGATACTAAAGCATGGCTACAAAGAATGCCCGAAATAAAGTTAATGAAACTACTACATATGCAAAGAGTACTAAAAAATGGTATGATACTATTGATGGTCCAAATGATATTTTTGATAAAAATATTTCTTGAAGGAGGATGATGATGATATCATGAGTGAATATTATGACTGCATGGAGGATGTAGATACAACTAAGGTTGCATATTATACCAAAAAAATTGTGAAACAAAGGAGAAAAGTTGTGGATAATAGAAAATAGAGGAATTCATGTCATACATAAAAACAGATGTGGAAGAAAATCAAGAATTATAGTTCTTGAATATCATAGACAGAAATAAAGAAAAAGAAATGTTAAGGGAATTTCAAATGTTGGTTTGGTTAGCATGAGGAGAATCTCATAAAACACTCCCAATTTTTTCGATATCGAGGATGTTAAAGATTACATTTTGTGATTAGAAAAATATCTCCTAATGAATGAATGTGGATAAAATCCCTAAATGATACATTAATTATCAATACCACACGCTTAAGAGGTACCCATAGAAGAGACATTAAAACGTGGAATGTATTTACCATTTTGTTTGAACAAGATACATAAAAATAGAAGGAAATTATCTGGAAATGCCAAAGTACACTATAACAATTTATCCACAAACCCATATAAATTGATGTGAGCACCATTAGATAGACATTAAAGAGACATCATCGTGGTTGTCAATTCAATATTTTATTGGAATTTATCACCCTACACATGCATGCATTACCTTCAACAAGAAACATAGCAAGAGACAAGACATTAAGAACAAATTACAAAGGATATATGTCACTTATTTTACTTTTAGGGCCACGATAAGAGAAATTTCCATGCTCTTATAAGATAAAAATGTTCCTTTTAGTAATGGTTTGATGTCATTGAATTTGTTTTCCAAATATGGAAAAAGGCAAGATATTATCACATCTAATTGGGAAATAATATGACGTATACATAGAGAGGAGAGCTTGTGTCTTGCTCTCCACAAACCCATATAAACCGATGTGAGCACCATTAGATAGACATTAAAGAGACATCATCGTGGTTGTCAATTCAATATTTTATTGGAATTTATCACCCGCACATGCATGCATTACCTTCAACAAGAAACACAAAGAAGAGACAAGACATTAAGAACAAATTACAAAGGATATATGTCACATATTTTACTTTTAGGGCCACGATAAGAGAAATTTCCATGCTCTTATAAGATAAAAATGTTCCTTTTAGTAATGGTTTGATGTCATTGAATTTGTTTTCCAAATATGGAAAAAGGCAAGATATTATCACATCTAATTGGGAAATAATATGACGTATACATAGAGAGGAGAGCTTGTGTACTGCTCTCCACAAACCCATATAAACTGATGTGAGCACCATTAGATAGACATTCAAGAGACATCATCGTGGTTGTCAATTCAATATTTTATTGGAATTTATCACCCTGCACATGCATGCATTACCTTCAACAAGAAACACAGCAAGAGACAAGACATTAAGAACAAATTACAAAGGATATATGTCACATATTTTACTTTTAGGGCCACGATAAGAGAAATTTCCATGCTCTTATAAGATAAAAATGTTCCTTTTAGTAATGGTTTGATGTCATTGAATTTGTTTTCCAAATATGGAAAAAGGCAAGATATTATCACATCTAATTGGGAAATAATATGACGTATACATAGAGAGGAGAGCTTGTGTCTGCACTGCAACAATGACCAAAACCACATGACCCAAAATAAAAGAGATCCTCCCACAAAACATAAAATTTAAGGTAGAAGAAGGTATAAGGACTTAATAGAAACTAGGAATTGCGGTATAATGTATGATGGAAACGTGGAAAGGGATGGATTTAAGAAATAAAATTGGAGGGAGTGGAAAAAGAGAAAGAAAGAGGGGCAACAAAGAATGGATATGAGGGAGGAAAAGCGCAAAGGAGCTTTTAAAAAATTGTGATTAGGGTTTCTCTCTAGCTATCGAGGTATCAATTAGGATTCCCCACAACAACATTCATGATGGCATGCTTTGTCAAGGACCACACGTATAAGATGAGAGTTTTTATTTTCTTATATATATTTTTTACAACAAGGATTATGATTAGATGGTGGAAATTAACTACTTTCATGTCGACACCTATTTCATGACTCATATTGTTCCTTCCCAAATAATATCCGGTATATGTGCTTCACTTTAGAGCCTTGATCTCGGTCACACTATTTACACAAGTGTAATTTTTGCTTAAAGGGGCCAAATAAAAAATGGGGAAAATCTAATAGGTTCTTGGTTGAAAACCCATCCACAATGTTTGTTACTCGTAGCACTTGGTAGCCCACCTTTTTAGTTGTAGGACTGAGTAATTGTAGGAAACCGAGAAATGTACAAACACCCATATGTGACTAAATATAACAAATATTTCCCCCAGTGGACGAAGGAACGTAAGAAAATGCTATTGGGTAGTCATAAGCCTCTTCTATACTTTAACCATTCTATCGATGACGCCTACAGAAAGAAAATTGTCAGGCGCGATGACCCCAATCGACAACATCATGTTTAGCTTGAATGGAATTCACACATTTGAAATCCAACATCCTCCACACATTGATACTCTTTTCCTATGAACCCGAATACAAAAGGTTTTATTTCTTGTTCGCATCTAAGGAATACATCATGTGCATGTCCTTCATCCATGGGAACTATCTATACTTTGATTAGCAGGAAGGACAACCATTCTTGGCATACGACAGGGGTTCTATAGAGAGCTATAAAAAAGGTTTTGTTATTTTTATTGGCATAAGCAATTATCGATTAGATGGAATTTAATTTGTTAGATAAGTCAAAGACATGAACAGAAAGATGGATATAAAAATGTGGGAATTAAATATGTGCATGTACCACCCTTATTCCACCCCTCATATTGTTCCCACCCAGATAATATTTTTATTTGTGCTCCACTTTATTGACTTAATCTTACTTGCATTATTTGCATGAGTGTAATTTGCACTTAAAGGGGCCAAAATAGAAAAAGGGGAAAATCTAATTGGTTCAAGGTCGAGAATCCAACCACACTACTTCCTTCTTGTAGCACTTTGTAGGCCACCTTTTTATTTTTAAGATCAAGTAAATGTAGGGAATCAAGTGATGCATGATAAACCATAAATAATTGAGCTCCTCAATTGTTGGTCATATGAGCAATAAGTAAATTTTGTCTAACAATCAAACTTTGTTATTTTGATTATTTTATTTTTACAATGTAACCGTAATTAATTGAACAATGTTTAAATTTATAGATGAGGTGAAGACATAAATGGAAATAAAAAGGTAGAAATTAAATACATGTATGTCCCGCACTTAATATATGGTTCAAAATTTTCATGTCCAAATAATATCTACTGTATGTGCTCCACTTTATATTCTTCATCTCATTCATGTTATTCATGTGAGTGCATATCATGATTTAAAGGGTTCAAAATTAAAAGCACGAGAATTCCAAGTAGGTTCCACGTTCAAAACCTAGACATAATGTTCCCTACAACGGTTGATCATATGAGAGATATGTAGATGTTATATGTCGATCTATCTTTACTGAAATGAAGGTTGTCGATAGGACGACATTTCATTTGTTACATAAGACAAAGACATGCATCGAAAGTTGAAGATACATATTTTGGAAGTAAATACTTGTGACATAGGCGTAATAAAAAACAAAATAACATAAAATAACTTTAAATAGAAAGTTGAAACCCCTATGTTCAATCCTCAAAACCTAATAAAGAGCTAACTTGAGTCAAGATTCGTGAAACATTCGATGCACAAGATTTGGTAAAGATCCGACGGTCAAGAGTTAAGGGAAGTTAAAAATATATGTCAAATTGAATAAACCAAAAGGAAATAGTTTGGTGTCCATACTAAATATGATTTTGTTAACTTTGAAGGGAAGGAGGGAATGCAAACCAAGAAGGAAGAAGGGAAGGAGGTTAGGTGGCTATGGTGGTTAGAGAAGTGAGAGGTGAAAAGAGATTGGAGGTAGGATTTTGGTGGGCGAAGGAACACAGGTTCAAAACCCTACATGGTGCCATCCTAAACAAACAACTTGTTGATTTGTTTGTATAACATATATTAAAAAATAAACTAAAAATGACATATTCTAGGTAAATCTTAAATGCATCATGATCACAAGGTATATTTGACTATCATTTACATGCTTTTCATGATTTTAACCGTAAAATAATTCCAAATCTTAAATGCATCACGATCACGAGTTACATTTGACTATCATTTAAATGCTTTTCATGATTTTAACCGTAAAATAATTCCAAATCTTAAATACGTATAAATCTTTGAAAATATGTCCTTCATTTGTATATAGATTTATATACAAACCATATAAATATACATAATGTATTTGAAAATTTTAAATTAACAAAGATTAACTTTTTTTAATGTTTTATTAGTCGTGTATGTTTAAAGGGCAATATTGAAAAAATATCTCACATAGTAAATTAAATTAATGTGTTGGTGCTTTGTTGAAAATTCCTACTCATTAATATACCAATAATGGAGTTTGTTATTATGTGGACATTGTAGAGATTTCACCTAATCAAAGTTAGTTAAACTAGGTTTAACCAAACCCAAGTCTTTTCTGAGTGACCTGGCCAATGGTTTGATACAATGTTGTATAAGCTATAAGAAAAACATAGCCAAATTGTATTGGTGTTAGTAAAAGGAATGATACCGGATCGTACCAAGCCAAGAACTCGGATGCTAATCAAACACCACGATCAATAAGATAAAAGCAATTCACGAATAACTTTAATAAAACCTTTGCAAAACAAATGAATGACAATATCATATATTATTATAGAAAAACATAGCCAAATTGTATTGGTGTTAGTAAAAGGAATTATACCCGAGATCGTACCAAGCCAAGAACTCAGATGCTAATCAAACACCATGATCAATAAGATAAAAGCAATTCGCCAGAATAACTTTAATAAAACCTTTGCAAACAAATGAACAACAATATCATATATTATTATGGAACTCAATGAAATACAATGAGAATGAGCCTTGCTTATATAGGCAAGGAATAATAATCTAAGAACCAGTTAAGGTCGTAGATCAAGTCATAAATCAAGGAAAGAACTAGTCATCAAAGAACTAGTCAAGACCATAGATTTAGGAAAGAACTAGACATCAAGGATCTAGTCAATACCATAGATCAAGGAAAGAACTATTCAATACCATAGATTAAGGAAAGAACTATACCTAACAACTAGATAATATCCCCCTAATATCTAAATAAAATAAAATAAATATCCACACACATAAGTGGGTGAGGATAAATATAATAAAGGTAAATAAAGTACTTAGGTGAACATGAGCTAAGGTAAATACCTACTCTAACAGCTAGTCGGTCTTGTGAAACAACTCCTACCTATGCTAAATTTCATAGATGAAACAAGTTGTGTGACATGCCTTCCTATGCAAAATATTTGAATTGTTTCCCTCCTTATGATGGAAAAACCTCATACCCTTCACGCTTCATACTAGCCTCCTCATGAATCATGTAGATAGGGATATGAATGCATTGAGTTGAGTAAATTTATTTGGTCCTGGGAAATGTAGTTGATGAAGGACCTTTTGTGTGACGACCTCTAAAAATGTACCCATAAGGCCAACATCCACTATGCATACTACAATTACAAACCATTACTTGTCACATGGACGACAACAATTATATTGAATATCATCAACCAAAACCATTTGTGCTAGCTAAACCAAGTTTACCAAAACTCGAGTCTCAATTAAGTGACCCAACCCATAGGTTGATATAATGTTGTATAAGCTATAAGAAAAACATAGCCAAATTGTATTAGGCTCGGGTGGTCTGTGAAATGGTTCCTTCTTATAATTTAAATTTCATAGATGCAAAAGTCATGCAACGTGCCTCCCTATGCAAAAAATTTGAATTGTTGCCCTCCTTATGATGGGGAAACCCCATACTCTTCATGTTCCCTATTGGCCTCCTCATGCAGACGGGGTCTTTGATGAAATAGTTGAAGAACAAAATGTGGTCAAGTACCCTTGTGCCATGTGGCTGATGAAGGACCTTCTTGCCAACAACCCCAAAAATTTTACCGACCAAACCAACATCCATCGTGCTTAATGCGATTACTAACCATTACTTTCCGTGTGGACAATTATAATTATATCGAATATCATCAACCAAAACCATCTCCGTCGTATATGCCCCGTGACACTTGTCAAAAACATCAATGTTCGTTTAACTTAGAAAACAACTTCAAGGTAATTATCTTCCTCAATACTTGTCTTCCGCACATGATAGAAATGTCCAGTCAGGGTTGAGCCCTCATCTGTTGACGTCACTAAGCTATTTTGCTTGGTTTGCGCACATGAAGCATTGCAAGAAAGCTTATACTTATTGGTACATTTTCTGAAATGTCACTTGGAAATTTTGAATTTTTTTTTTTGGTTAAATTTATTTAAATACCCATATAGGGCTCTAGACGTACCTGTACTACAAGGAGAGAGAGCAGGAAAAGAGCGTACAAATGGGTTGGGCGTTTGCCAAGGGCCCAAATTTTCCCCTCATGTGCAGGGTCTAATTTTTAACCACTAGACGTTACTATTTTAATTTTAATTAATTCCATATTTGTGACGTGTGTTATATCCTGCTAATCTCCAAGTAAACTTTTACAACACCACGAATTAAAAAAATCCTTTTCAACAAATTTAAAACAGAGAGAAAAATAAAATGTTATTTAAAATTGTTTTGCATGCAATAGGATGCTTTACATTTGTCATCTGTACAGTACAAGGCCATTTGTCTAAACCGGTGAAAAACATGGATGACATAATGGCCACAACAATCTTTCTTAGAGATAAACTGTATTCCACTATTCTATGAAACAACGAAGATGTAAATTAATAAAATGCATGAAAATGCAAAAAAAAAGCTTGAAGAAATACATGCGCCCATGACTGTGATATGTGAGAAGCACAGGCCTGTCTGATATTTGGGGAATATCAGGGTTAGCTTCAATGCCTCCACAATAATTGGTTTGAATGCCATAATAACATGTCAACACAAAATTCCCACTTTACTGTTCAAAACCTCTAGAAAGTGTAGATTGAAGGAAAGAGCCGAAGGCAAGCTAACAGGTAGCATAAAAGGATACATATTAGATAAACAATCTCACACAGTTTTTGATAGGAAAAGGAAACAAGTTAAATAAAATGCTTCTTACATATATTAACATCTAGAGATATAGATATCATGCACTGGACAAACAAATCTAAAGGAGGAACCTTCTGCCTGTGAGAATGCCTTAATAAATATAGATAAAACCAAATATTTTTACCAAGCATTTAAAATAAGGGAAGAAAACATTAAAAAAGGAGGAAGTGGTAATTTGCAAAGATTGGAGTTTACTAGGAGGAACCTAAGGTCCTCAAAATTTTAGAACTGATGAAAGAATATGAAAATTTGTTTCACATAATAAGTTTTGAAGATTGTGGCTGGAGGGGAGGCTTATTCATTTAAAGATGGATTCTTAGGTTACCACCAAGTAATGATTACCACAAAAGATCATCCTAAATATAATTTGTAACCAATTGGGGTTCTTTAATGTATACAATAATGTCTTTTGGATTGAAGAATGCTCCCACTATTTTCAGTAGGATTATGGTGAATGCATTTAAATATTGCAATCATGATTTTCTAGAAGTATATTTAGATGACCGGATGGTATGTGGATTGTTGAAATACCACATCCAAGTATTAATATTGATGTTTGAAAGATGTCCCATGTTGCATATTACACTAAATATTAACAAATGTTATTTCTTACATGATTTGGAACATTACTAGGCCACATTTATATGTGAAGGACTATTGGTAGATCCATTAAAAACCTCCATTCTTGTGACATTACCCCTTTGAAAACATATAAATATTTAATAATGTTGTTAGGGATCTTCATCGAGATAAATCTAAATATATTGTCTATATAAGCTTTACAATATATCACGGGTTGGGAAATCCGCACAACATTAAATGAACCCACTAAAAAATAGATAATGTTTTTGGCTTGAGACAAAGAATCTATATGTATTAGATACAAACAACACTCACAACTCTCTATAATGGATATAGTTTTTACATATATGAGAGAAGATAGAGTAGATAGTAGTAAGTAGGAAATAAGAATTAGAAAGTATGAGGATGTGCGTACGCACTAGTGTGAGTAGACAATGTAGAGTAGAATATGTGTATGGTGGAGTAGAAATAGAATAGTAAGGTGGAATTAGATAGAATACATATTCAACGGTATTTGTAATTTGAACAACGTATTTGAATAATGATACATGAATAAAGTAGAGTCATGTCAGAGAATTCTATTTCTTTGTGTTATATAGATTAATTTATGTTATGTTGCACATGCTAAATTCATATAGACCTACTTCAAAATTCATGTTGCATTTGAGTAAATTATTTATATTTAATAAATCATATCCACCTCTACATACATCAACTCTAATTGGAATAAAGGAACATAATAAATAACAACATATAGTTTATGCCAACACTTATACTCCACACCTCATCGTATTCCTTCCATCCATGCATTGCACACAAATCTATACTTATTTGTTTAAGGTTTGCTACATCTATTGACTTTCTTACGCACTCGACCTTGTGTAAACTTCATCAATCGTGTCTAGGATTATGTTCCTATGTGTAGTCTACATCTTATTATACCTATGGATCCTTAGATTCCTCCATCCTTTTTACAATTTCCCCTTGTGATGCTTCCATTCTTGCATATCTAATCCTTATTCATGCAACATATGCCATGCCTTAGCCAAAACTACAAAACATAAGACTGTTGACTTTCTATGCACCGGTTATTATGTACTCTAAGAGTTGGAATTTATTCAAATGCTTAGCTTTTTTTGGGTGATTCAAGATTATTTTTTCACCTTAGATGCTCCTACATACACACCCTTCAATTTTGGATATCGGTGGTCGCTCACGTGCTTGAAGTCTAGTAGTTGATTATTGCATTAGTATTTCCTTATGTGTGACATTATCTTGAACATGTTTTTAATAATAGGAGTGTCTCTATGTATCATTATTATTTCATAATCGTGTCAAAAATTGAGACAAAAATGTAAAATGGATGGTATTGTTTTAATTTAATATATCTAAACACGTCTAACCAATACATCTTATAACCCATGGAACCTTACTAAGACACTTTGACACGGCATGAGATAAGCATATACCATTGAGTATTTTTTATTACTTTAATCACTTCCCATTATGATTGTAATAGTTCCATCTAGATGTTTCTTTCGGTATGTGAGGCTATGGATAAAT
The DNA here is from genome assembly GCA_018340775.1 of Taxus wallichiana var. yunnanensis. Taxonomy (NCBI): domain Eukaryota; kingdom Viridiplantae; phylum Streptophyta; class Pinopsida; order Cupressales; family Taxaceae; genus Taxus; species Taxus wallichiana. The sequence continues at coordinate 187,125,496 of CM031238.1, forward strand.
TGTTCTACATAGATGTTAACACTTGAGCCATTATGGATAGGTTCCAATAAATTTTGTATGAATAATGGGATACTCCAAGATTTATCATTTGGTATTTCACTATCATAAAACATAATATGATGAGAATCCTCTTTGTTATACCAACAAAGTGATCGCATCAATAAATCCATATAAAGGATGAACATTGAATTCAATGACTATTCTTAATTACTCTAAGCTTGGGATGGGAACCATGGTTGGAAAGAGGATTTGTGATTATTATCAAGTGTTTTCTATGTTGAGATACATAGTCATTCAATTCATTATTGATACCTTCAAATTAAAGGTGATTACTCTCAATTATGTCGTAGATCTTAACTTTCAAGGTGATCCATCTACTAGAAGATTAATTTCCATGGAATTTGTGATAATTACAATATCCACTTGTATCGAGTTCATAGGTAATGACCTTAATTTATCTAATTCTCAAATAACATTTAGTGTAATAAAGTTATATTCAAGTAATCATTGGAGTATTTTATGGGGACACTCACTTAGTCTTGTAAATTTATTGTACTAGTTGTTAAGGAAATATTATTATGTTGAATGTTACTTGTCTTGAGTTGATCATACCTTTATATTAATACTTAAGTTGGAAATCATTGCCATTAATTTTATCCTCGGAGTTGATACATGTTGAACATGAGTTTTTCCTTGATAGGTGATAGTAAGATTTGATCAAATATAACCATGAGTAAGGTTTTAGGAAATTTATGAGTCATTTTGGTTACCATGTTCTAGAATGTAGGACTAATAATAGTATTATTAAATTTTTCTAAGTTAATTTGTGTAATTTGACCATCGTGTTTATTTTGTACTTATAAAAGAGTAAGAAAATCATATATATGTGAGATGAAAATCATATGCTAATGAAGGCATTCAATGATATGTCTTTCAGAACCATAACTTTTGATCGATAGTTGAAACGAATCCCTTTTTTATGAAAGGCTTTCAAAAATTCCATGTTATGGTAAGTACACTAGTCACTTATTGTCTATCTTGAAATTTTTCGCAGGCTGAAATCATCCATCTAGGGCCTAAAATTTGGGTTCAAAGTTTTTTTCCATTTTTTTATATTCAAAATATCATATCTTTATAACCATGAGTCAACTTGAGTTGAAACTCAAGAAATAATTTAGTTTAGGCACGTGGTTAATGTGCACAAATTTGTAGGATCTAGAAAGCTAAATTTAGAAAAAATAGCTATTGCTAAAAATAGTAAATTTTACTAAAGATAACAAGTCTAGTCAAGTTTGGTTTAGAAGTTGAGTTTAATTATGAGTCCTTTGGAATTCAAATAAGAAGGCATATATTGTATTTGGAATATCGGAGAATAAGAGAATTATTGGAGTTTTTGAAGAATTTTTGCCTAATATATTTTTTATTATTGTTTGTTCACCATAGAAATTTTCAAGAGCCTTCCATAAAAAAAAATAAAGGGAGTCATTTTGACTCCTAGATCAAAATTTATGGCCTTCACAAGATAGGCCACTTAATCTACATCATTATACAAGGAACCTTGAGGTAATACATAGAACTAATCAAGGGCACATTCTATAAGCTCCTAGGAAATAGCTTTGTTGGTAACCAATTATCATATGTGTGAAATATAGACATGAAGCATAAAATGACTTAAAACGATGAGATGGATCTCCCTTAATTCAAAATTTGAAGCTTTGGAAAATATTGGAAGGGGTAAGTTAGTACAACGTAAGCCAAAAGGTGAGCTAATATTTCACTACAAGGTACCATGTTATATGGCTTGTGAGACCTTGAGGATAATTTCTTAATCTTATCTTACAATCCAAGCAAAATTTTTGTTAGAGTGGATCTCAAGAGGTGTAGTGGCCACTTGGTGGTATTGGAATATAGGAACAAATGTATTCTATATAGAAATGAATTGTGAAGATCTAAGAGTATGAAAGCTACAAATATTGAATGCACAATAATATGAGGCATATAAGTGAAGGAAACATGTGGATCAAGAGAAACATGAAATGGAATGACAATGGAGGAAACATGAGATTAGTTAATTAGGTTTATCCTATAGGTTTATTCTTAGTTAATTAGGTCATTAAGATGTTTTGGACATGGATTATAAAATTTGATTTCCATTATTACCCTCAACATATCATCCATTTTAGTAAAATGATTTTGAGCCTAGATGGTCTTATAAAGCAATATATTTTCCCTGAAAAGCTTAACATTTGATTGAAAGATGATGATTATTTAAAATATTTCATCTCGCATATGTCTCAAGAGAGGTTGAAATGAATTTAGGATGAACTTAGGTCCCATTAATAGAATATTTTTATCTTTTTGAGTAAAAACTAGAAGGAAATAAGGGAATCTCTACAAGAATAATTGGAGTAAAGTTTATTCTAACGCTACATTAGGTTATAGTCTTATATATAATTAATTTGGATACCACAAAAGAGATATAGCACATAAATTAACAATGCATAAAAAATATTATAATAAAAATAGTAAAGCTAAAGTATTAAAAGATTGAAAGTCAAGTTTTAAAATAATTACAATAAATATATTGTGTTGATTATGATATAGTATTAGAAATATAGTAAATATGTAGATTCTAGAAAAATGTAATGATAATTGTTATCCAAATTCCCCCTGCAAATTTGGATAACTTACGTTTATAATGGGCTTAACACTTCATGAAGGGCAAAATACATTCAAAACACCCGTCAAAATTAACTAATCCAAGCAATTTTAAAAATCGCAACGTTTCTATCCTTTAAAACTACAAATGGGTGTGACTTCTCGAGAAGCACCCCGAATAAATAATAATCGATTTATTAAAGTTAATTAAATTTATAAATACATAATTTATATTAAATAAATTAAAATATTATATATTCTAATTTATTTAATTATAAACTATAGTTTAATAACAAGAACACTTAATATTAAATGTTCTAATGAGTTTTAGGAGCCTTAAAAGTAGATTTGGGATCCTAACAAAGGGCCAAGTTGAAGCACATTTAACCCCCCTTCATGACCCAAGTGATAGTTCAGTTCATACTTGTTTCAAGCTCCTTCCAATATTTCAACTCACTAGCAGCACACCTTTTTAGGCAAAAGTGGTGATTTGAAAAAATTGTGAAAAAAACATTTTTCTAGTTTATAAATGCTCTCATTGGATTTGTTGTCCCATTTCTAATCAAAATCATATATTATTTGACTGAAATGGTTTTAAGTTTGGACCCCGGGGTGAAAAGTGAACTTCATTGTCTAATTTCATGTTGTGATGATGATGTCATCAAGTGTGCCCAACACACTTTGGGAGCTTGGTGGCATTTTGGAGGTGAAATTCACTTTGCATTCTCTAATTTGAAACTCCACCTTCAATTTGCACCTCACTCTCATTGGTGGAGACAAGAAGTCAAAAACTAATGGCAAAATAGGCATATGAAGAGAGGTTTTTGCGTGCGGATCCCACTTTATCTACCCTAGGCATATTTTTAGGGCCCATGTGCACTACAATGCACTTTGGAGGTGCAATTGTTCCACCAAATTCCACCCTTTTTGGTGGAGGTACATTTTTAGAGGTGGATTGCAAACTTGGTGGAAAACACACTTTGCATTTGCAAAGTTCATTCTCCACCAACATGTGCGAAAAACACTCAAATCTCCACTTCCTCCAAAAATAAAAACATCAAAATAGAAAAATTGCACCATGAAACTCCATTAAAAATTCATATTTTCCCTCTATGGAAGCCATTAAAACTAGTTTCGTGCTCTAGTTTCCAAAACAGTCTTTTGCTCATTGTCGGTGATCCTACGGTCGAAAAACCTCGAAACTTTGCCAAAGTGCTCCATTTGAAAATGAATTTTAGATGATATATCACTTGGGGATATCATGGCATGATTTATTTTTTATTTGAGAAATAATTTTCCAATCAAGAACTCCATTTTTGCCTAGAAAAATTGAAAATTATTTTGCATTTTCTCGGTGACTCGACAAGCCAAATTACATCGAATTTTAGAGCAAGCGTTCTCCTTAAAATAAAATTTTATTTGAGACAATTATTGCATGATGAGGTAGAGTATTTTTGGAGATATGGAGGACTGAGTTTTTCCTTAATATTCTTCTTGATTCATGGGGTTTTGCATTTTCCCATTGATCCAAACGAGAGATCTTAACTAAATTTGGAGCATAGATTTCCCTCCTCACAACCTCTTAAGGAAGAGAAAACCAATCCATTTGGATGAGTATTTATACAAAAATTAAAAGCGGAGTTTTTTTTCATATCCTCCATTAAATCCATTTTCCAAGCTTCCTTCATAGCCAGAAATTATTTCTCCATTTCCTATTGATTCGAAGAGGATCGTCACCAAATTTGGAGTGTCTTGTCATCTTGGGAATACCTTTCCAACAAATCGAGTCACATCTAATTTGGATTTGATTTTCCCTCGTAATGGCCTAAGCATAGATTTAACTACAGAAACCATTAAAAATCATTCAACATTCCAATTTTTGAGACCGCCTCGTAATTCCGTTTCACTTGCACCATTGAATTCCACCATAATTCTAAGGCTTATGAAACCATAAAATTACACAATGAAGTTCCACTACTCCAGATACAATCCTACTTCATTCTTGGTTTCGAGTACCCGGATGTTGGAGACAGCAACATGGAACACATGATGACCATTGAAGATGCTTGGATAAGAAGGGAAAACTCATTTGCTAACTAGAGTCAACGTACATAGGAGGATTGTTGATCATGATACATCTAATTGAATCATTCAAAGGCTTTCACGATGGGAACCATGGTACTAATGTATTCTCAATCTTTGTGCCACCCTCCATTCAAGAGACATGATATGATGAAATCTTATTCTTCATGAAGACATTGTCCATTCAGTTGTTTCTTGGTGTCATCTCACAAAAAGGAAGTGTTTCCTATTTAGAGGATTGTCATGTTTTTGCTAAGGATTCTCACAAACATTTAATATTGTCAAATCCAAGAGAGCTCATGGTTACCAAGTTTGGGGCATATGTGATATGGGGAATTCTTCATGATGATTAAGGTGATTGTTTTCTCATGTGAGAGACAAAAGATCATGTTCATGACAAGGAGTTGATTTGTGCAACCTACCATTTCTCATAGAGGTGAAGAGTTGAAAGAGATATTTAAAGACATAACAAAAGATGACTATTTTGAATAAGGTTTGGAACATCATTTTTAAGACAAGCCCCAATTAGATAAGAATTCGAGGAATATTCTACTCAATTGTAACATTCATCTCCATAATGAAGAAAAATAAGAACTTCATCCTAGATCGTGTTCATTGATCACACCTTCTCTCTCTATAATTCTATTTCTCTGTTGTGAGACAACTTTTGTAAAAGTGACTTAAGACACTTAAAGTTTCTATTTCTTCGTTGGGATTGCACTTTAAGTTTAAAAGTCATATGGGAGTGCGAAGAGTCATTTGCTTTGGATATAATTGTAAGGCTCTCTCCATTCCAAAGGATCAATTTTTTCCCTCTCTAGTAAGTTGTATTCTTCTATTTCCTACCTAAGCAATTTTCCTCCATTCTCATCTTGTCAATAAAAAAACATGCTGATATTTGTAATAAGTTGAAGGACTTTGTGCCTTATTTGTGGAATGAATATATATTGATGAGGATTTTTATTTATCTTGTATTTTTATTTCACTATCTTGCCATGATGTTGTGTTGTGTTTGCTTGTTTCCTCTAATTGAAACTAAAATCACCTTTAAATTGTAGTTGATGAAATTTTTCTACAGCTCACCAATAAAATTGTGCTCCTCATTTATCTCCTCACCTACCTACAAATTTCTCCCTCTCTAGTCTAGTGTTGTAGTCACAACAAAGGTGTTTCGCACATTCTCTAGCCTTTGGCCACCCATGATATTAGTCTAGTGTATATATTTTCCAAATTTCAATAAATTTGAGCCACCCCATATTGAAGAAGAGGACTCAATCCTACAAGTGTTGACGAAACCCGTATTTCTTCCTTGACAATTTTTTTTTCCAACAATGTGAAATGTAAGAATTACTGAATTAGGTACACTAAAGGATGTAAGGGGAGCTACAAGGGATTATTTTGATTAATTAACTTCAAAAATTAATTATGTAATATCATAACAACACATTAATGCTTTCAACTAGTGTATGAAATAAGATATGAAATTGAAAACACAAGACGATGAGTGTACTTAGCTGATTATAGATGGATCTAGGAGGTTTTGGAAGTGCACAATGCTGAAATAGGGAGATTTGAACTTGGGATGCTTCATTCTAAGAAATGTGATTGGAAATTGACACAGTGCGGGACTACAAACTTTTGTCATGATAGTTTTTATGTTCTTGACCCTACTGTACTGCCTTAGACCTACTTAGTTTCTAGCTCGTAACTTCTTGAGACTCTCACCTTATATATATATGTTGTTTTCAAACCTTAGTTGTTGGTCATGTTACAAAGCTCTTTGAATATTCTAAACATGATCTCAAACCCTAGCCATGGATGGGAAACCCTACAAAACTTGAAAATTAATTAGGTTCAGGCACCCTCATGTAAATCCTATGTTGGCACTCCGAAGAGGTCTCAAACCACACATCTCTCCACCTAGCATGTGATATTTGAATGAATGCAACTAGATTTGGAAACCTCTTTAAAAATTCTTGAGTTGAGTTTGGATCTTGCTAAAATACTTGGAGAAGGGATGTTTGAGTGCTTTTGGATGAGAGAGATTGATGTCTTGACCTGGTAAGAAGCTTATAACTTGTAGATATTGTTGTCGTAATGTCTATAGATGTTACTTTATGAGATTTAGGGAGCCTTGGGTGCCTTTTGCAAGTGTTAAAGTGAGTGTATCAATGTAGTGCCATAGGATTTCTAGGTTAGAAAATGAGGTAGTGTTAGCTTTCTTATACAGGGTTCAAAATGATTATCAAAGAAAGTCTAACCCAGAGGGAGTAAAGGACCCATTAGAGAATTTAGAATTGAAATTAGAGATGGAGGATAGGTTGGTCCAAAACCATACAGATAGGTGAGGATTAGATATTAATAACTAACCAAAATGTATGACCTTGATCAGGGATGGAAAACATGTTAAATGAAGTTTTCATCTTATCAGGTTGACTTAGTATATGTATTTTATGCATTATACTCTTAAAATGTGTTAGCATATTAGTGTGCAAGGATAAACAAGCTAAAAAAAACCTCAAAAATTACTAAGTGAGAATAGAAAGATTATGTTTACATTAACAATAGTGCATTATCAAAACCAACAACATCAAAGAGTAAATTGCCAAATTTCAGTGTCTATAATTACACACTTGATGGGGGAAATTTAGGAAATAAAATTTTGTAACTTGTCCTTGTGCAATGCCAAGTTTGACCATGTTACCTCAGAGGACAAATGTTCACATTCAAAATCAAATTTCCTCATCTCTCCGGCTTTTATACATATTTCTTATCTTTACACTCTACATTGTCATCAATTTTGAGAATATTATTTAATCAAAACAACATTAAACCTTTGATATTCATGACATAAATTTTAGTTCGAGTTTCATCTTTCTCGGTTCAAAAACATAGGAAGGGGATACGAATGTCTACTCTTGGCTGATTCGTATAATCCCACCCCTTCACATTTACCAACTCTGATTTCAATTGTAAATCTTTCTTTGTGTCATTTCATCTTCCTAAGGTCAGCCTTATTAGAATATTTCACCCATGAAAGGCTACATAAGCAAGTCATTATCACTTTATAACTTACCGGTGCTCTTAAAATCTACTATTGTAAATATCATTCTAAAAGGACTTAAAGGGTCCCTGAATCTTTCCAAATCATCTGCACATCATCTAGATTAGTCCCTAATAAACATATGACGCACTCAACCAAGTCAAAGAGTCTAGATTCCTCCATTTCTAAGCATGCAAAGGTCATAAATCCATGTCTTAGCAAGAGAAAATTCATTTCAAGCATTACACAAGGGTTTTAATCAACAAAGGGTTGGGTCACATAATTAAGGCACACCACATCTCACTACTACCATGTTGGGTACATTCTATACTACATATTTAGTCTATTATCTTGGTGTTAAAAGAAATGAGGGCACCCCTAGCTATCGGTTAGCTATTCACACTTGCACAAGTACCTAGAGAACTATACGAGACTCGATCCCATAATGATGGCATGTATGTAACACTTGAATTAGTTTTGTAATCGGAACTCGACTGTCAAGAGTAGTCTATCCTCGTCACATACACATGTTTTCTCCTTTTGGTTTACTAATTCCCAGATGAAGGGTTTTTCGTCTTTGATAGGGTTTATACATGTATCGTAAGTTTATAGGCCAACTCGAAGTTGTGCAGCAAGAGAGACATACAACGAAGACCATTTCTAAACAGGGAAAACATGTAGAAAGTTGTAGTTCCAAACTATTCAAGAGTCCAAAACCATACGATTCCATGTCAAGACCGTGCAAATTAGGTCTAGACCATACATAAGTTACTGACCCTATCTCGTATTGGGTTTTTAATTCTAGAACTTTCACTAAAACATATACAGCCCGAGATCAGCCTGCTTGATGCCTTACACATCTAGATCTCCTTTGTCATACCTTGAAGAACTAAGTTTATCTCTCCTCTTGTGTATTTGAGTGAGTACTTATCAATTATCAAGTGTTTTAATCATTTTGAGTTTGAATGCATTATTATGATTGTTTATAATTTATGTTGGAAGATAATTAGATTAGAATAGTCTAATTGTTGCAAGCCTTCACATCCTTTTGATTTGTTCCACAATAAAATTATAAATTCCAACTAGGGTGTAAACAATTGTGTGGTGTTACCCTACCTTAAGGGCATTCTTTTATTTCCGAATATATTGAATATTAGGGTATCTTAGCCCACCGATATCTCTTGTGTTATGTTATATTTTTCATATTATTCAAATTGTTCATTTATTATATGCAAATATTTTATCATAATAAAAACATCGTGGTTAGACTATTTCATTCCCAAAGGTTAATTATCCAAAGGTAGTTAGTTATGTATCCCAAGAGGATCAATGAGGTAAATTTGGTTAAGGAAGAGCACAATGGAGGTTTTACATGACATTTTGGGTGTGACAAGGATTATGTGTTAACAAAAAATAATTTTCTCTCGGGATGAGTACAAATGTGTGAAATTTGTACAAGAATGTAAAGTATATCAACTAGCTAACATAAGGATTCAATTGTATGGCTGCATAAATCATTACCTATATCGAGAAGCCGTGAGAATACATTGATATGCATTTTGTATTAGGTTTTTCTAAAGCTATTTGATTCTATTTTCATAAGATTGGATATATTTTTTAATATGGTACACTTCATAGAATGAAGGAAGACTAGTGAAGTGAAAAACATCACTAATTTATTTTTAAGGAGATTGTTAGGCTTAATGGTTTACCATATAGCAATTTTTTTGAAAAAAGATGTAAATTTTATAGTACACTTTCGTGAGGACGTTATGAAGAAAGTTGGATATAATGTTAGAATTTAGCTCTACACAACATCCGACGACCTATGAGAAAATACAACTAATAAATGGGTAAGTGCACCAAGTTGGGGGGCCAAAAGGGGGTCTTAAGTGGACGTATTTTTCTGAAAAATAAAAACTTCAACTTGTACGAGTTTTTCGAAATAGTTACACTCAAAATTGGAAGATGTTGTAGAAATATGAATCGTATAATTTTGAGTCTAGTTTCTAAGATACTAAATTTTATTGAAAACATATAAGTTTAAGTGGGTCAAATAACTAAAATACCAACAGGTGCTCCTATTTTTGTTAAAAAACATAATAGAGTGACTTTCGTGCCCCCCACCATTTTTTAGCACCATTTAGTATTTTTGAAAACCCTTTGGTAGAAAGATAGCTAGGAGCATCTAGTTTGTGTTAGAATTTTTTTAGATTTTTTAGTGAGTATTTTTTTTTAATGATTTTTAGCGAGTATTTTGTTTTGTTTTTTCTAATGTAACTAATGTATTAGAAAATGGGAATGAAATACATAATGAAAATGTAGAGAATAATGATTTTGCAATGAATAATGATATTGAATTAAATGATAATGTTGGTATGGATGAAGAAATTGATATGAATCCAATTGTTGAACCCTTACATGAGAATCCAAATGTTAACCCCAAAATTTGTATGAAAACTATAGTGCCCACCTTCGACACACACAATTACAATAGTAAAATACCGGTGATAATTTTTTTTTTTGACTTGCATTGCTCACTACACACAACACAACATGGGCTTCGAGTACGGAAAATCGACTCGCATGCAACAATCACATAAGCCATCGACTCACATACACATGAAAACAACATAGGCATGTCGATGCCACACTTTTCCCAATGAATGAATACTAAAAATGACCCAACTACAAAAAGAAGACTCAAGGATAGGCAAACCCACAACACATCTTTTCTTTAATTGTATTCTAATTACGGTTAGCATTCCAAGGACATTATTGTGCAAGGATAAATTTCTCGTTTGTCCACCAATGATCCTTAAGTACATTCCAAGGTTAAATTACCGTTCGACCCTTTTTAATCGACTCCTTATCCTTTACAAAAGTTTCCATAATCGGCATTCTTATTTGTCATAATTCAAAAGCATATAAAGTACTTAGTTATCTTACTCTTATGTGAAGAATATTCTTCTCGAACATATATTCAATGTCTACCTTTTGAAAGTGACTTGGTGTCCATATAGTGATATTAGGATTTAACATAGATTTAAAATACAAGATAGCTTTTTACTACAAAACATTCCTCGATCATGATGACTTTATTATTTCCCTACCATAGTTATTCTAATTCAATGACTTAACGACTTCCTTTTTTATATTTATATATCTTTTGTTTTCTCGTATTTTGATCACAATAATGCAATACATATTCTTATAAAAACATAAAGATATTTAATTGAGTTATAAGGTCTCCAAGAGTGGCAGTATCCCTAACCTCAATTCTCATTTTTACTCTTATATGCTTTATTTTTCTACGTCACACTATGGCCTTATTTTTAGCATTGCCTTGTAAAAGGAGTTGCAAAATGTTTGTCTAACCTCTCAAGACATATATGATAAGGAGACTTGAATCTACGCACGAACCCTAAGCCAACATCCAAATCAACCGAGGTTTAGATTAATTCCAACTTCACCTAAGGGTCTACCCCTCAACTATATAAGAGATTTAAGCGAGAGGATATGTTTAAGCTAAACCACCTTCACGAAAGGACCAAGGTGTTATGTTGAGAGAAACCAAGGTAACACATTTAGCTGCGCTGGAACTAAGGAGTTCATTAACAAGAGTTTAAGACCTAGAACAACTAAGTCACAACCTCCATCTATGACGTCTGGATCCAACAATTTGTTTTTAACTCGATGAAGAAACCTTAATTTTTAAATCTATCTTTGGATGACAAGGTAGTCCGCTAGGCTACGAAGGAGGAGTTAGCTCTACACACTCCAAGAAAAGTTTGACTGTGTCACTCCTATCAGATGGGTTTAAGACAATGTCACTAAACATACTGACTAAGACAATAAGCCCATTCTTGAGCTCTGATTTGCCTAAATTAGGACGTTCCATCGAGAGCAAAGATTAAGTTCATCCTACGGTTTTCAATGTCTTCTACGGTAAGGAGTATCGCACATGAAAAACAAGTTATGCTCGATATTGAACAAGGGTAGAGTGTTTGATTTAATTTTCTTTGTTACATTTACAAAGTATGAATGCACAAGATGACTCATTAATCATTTATTGAACACTAATTATGCACTGCAAGATACTACTTCAAATTCATTTACCTTATATAAATATCAAACCTTTTTACTAGGTGTCTTATGAATCAAAAATTGAACCTAAGAATAAATGCACATTTCTTAGAGGCCCTTGAAACTGGCATCTCATACATATCAACAAATCATCAAAAATAACCTTCGTAACATGAGACTACATTATACATTTATTCATTTAACAATTGAACTATATAAATTTCAAAGATAAATAAATGAATTACACATCGCCTTTTCGTCGTCATTCTTTCATCCTGCAAAACCACGTGAGCATGATATCAACGATAATTCACTAGCATGGCATCCACCCTAATCTAACATAATTATATTTTTTTCAATTTCCCATTTACATATGATAATAATTACAATTTGCAATCGAAATTAAAGGTTTAGAGACATGTATTCATTACATTTCATTTTACTTCTTTTTGCAACACAGGAGAGAGAAAACACAATTTTGTCAAAAGTTTTATTTCACACAAGTTACACTATAGAGTTTTAAATAGTTATTTACATGTGTTAAAAGTTTCTAGGGTGGTTTGGCAACCCTACGAGGGTCCCACAACTTTCTATTTTTACATTTTCTTACTAGCTACAAAACGTTCAAAACGGGCTCGGAGGCTAAGAAACCACTTCCAAAAGTTATCTTTCGATGAGAACGCACACCACGATTAACTTTCTACGTGTCCCTAGATATACCAAGAGTTCATAGCAACTGACGGAATTGGGAAAAAGTGAACGGTTTGCGTTTGGCGGCTAGTTTTCTGGGGCCACTGGTCGTAGTTGACCCAATTGCAAATGAACAAAAGTTAGCTCGAGGGCTCAGAAAACCACATCCAAAACTGACGTTCGATGGATGAGCATGCAATGAGACACTTCCTACAAGTTCCCCTATATAAGGAGAATTCATTAGAGTTGACGGGACTGAGAACTAGAAAACCATTTTCAAACGGCGACAAGTTTTCTGGAGCGACAAGTCAAAATTGGTCCAGTTTGACCTCGTCAAACTGCGACTGCAGAGGCCTACAAAATGGCTTTGCCAAACTATCTAGAAAAGTTCTTTTTCCTAAATTGAATGTTCCATGCAATTGTCTAGTATAAATACTAGAGGTTTGCGAAGACGGAAATAATTTCTCTATCCAGGTTTCAAATGGTAGTTCAACAACTTTCTACTACTCAGAAACAATGTAACAAGGCTCCTATAAGAGTGTCAAAAAGATCTCATATGTTCATTCGGGGCCAATCCAAGGGTCAAGGTGACTCCTCGCCTACCAAGGTACACGAATAAAGCTTAACATCTCGTTTTCAGAGTTACGAAGGGTACTTAATGAGTCTCCAAAAAATGCAAAAATTAACTATTTAAATAGGGAGAAGGTCCACATTATTACTGGGAAGTCAATCTCGTCTTGTCGATAAACCAATATTGAAGCGATCTAGTTGGGTAAGAAGTTTCCTAAATCACCTCAGAATGAGGGTGGAAGTTCATGGTTTAATGCAGAAGAGTTATTTTGATTTTGTGAGTTACGACATGACATTTCATTGTTTTTTACAACGAGTTGATATAAACATTTAACTGTATTAAAATCCTAATATTTTAAAATTCTATTAAGTTGCAAAAGAGAACTAAAACACGAGAATTATGAGAGGTAAGGGAAGATGAACCATGCCTGGAAACGATGAGTGAAACGGGTATAAGGGGCTCCAAGTGGTTTACACTCGCGATCTGTTGAGACCACCATTGTTGCCACATGATGCCAGATAGTCACGTGCAAAACCAAGCCATTCGTTGTGCACCCATGTCTCATAAAAAAAAACCATTTTGTGCTTTCAAGTAGTCATCCCGATCCATGAGACCACATTTTCTATGTCAAACAGATCACACACCTTTTCAACAAAATCCATTTTGTGCATACGAATACTCTGAGGAATAGCTTTCAAATACAATGCACAGGAAGCATTAATTAATGGTTCTAACAGAACAGTCCAAAAGCTTGCACTTGGAAGAGGTGAGGCAATAATTCTTGGCATCAGAATCTCATCTAAACAGTAATGATAGAAGGAAATCACATCTCCAACATCCATCCTTGAACTGCCAAGTTCTTACCTAGAAGGTCTCTAATTTACAGTGACACAGAAATCTGATATATCTGAAAGAAAGTGCAAATTCTCATGCCAAATTCATAGATATTCATCTCGTTCAATGAACATTGTTCAGGTATTGAAATATATCTACCTCTTTTTGTCCCTCTTTATGTTGCATTATAAAGTATCTAACTTTGGATCATGGATCTCAACCAGATTCACTGCTAAAACCAGGTCTATTGACTGAGCCTTTGCCAAGAGAAACAGAGGCCAATGATGAGGCCCATACCCTTACATTCTTCACACCTTCTTGAAAGTTCCTAATCTTAGAAAGTTAAACGACTACAAATTCTATTTTTCATACTGCTCCAAAGCTTCCATGTTTTGCTCAAGCCTGGGACGTATCTTTGGTAAATGTAGATTGATCGGGTTGGAGAAAAGGGCTGCGAATGGCGCAGACTCATACACGTCCCCCAAGCATTTGCAACTACAACATCTGTCAAAATCCCTCTCTCCATTATGCTTTGATGGTTGTCCACGCAAGAACAGAGGCTCATTTTTTGACGCAGGCATTCCTTTAAGAACAAAACAAAAACACCCTCACGCACATTGGTTTGAGTAACAGCTGCGGCCATAGCATCACATAAAACCACGTTTCTTCAAGCATTTTTCCCAACAGGGACGTCCCCGGTTTTACTCTGCCGCCCGCCCCAACTCGCCCCATTTCTAAACGCAAAAGAAACAAACCCTAACTAGAAATTTTTGGAGCTTTTCACCCTAGCCTCCAATTAGTTTTATTTTATTTTATATTTTATTATATATGTATTTTTATTGAATTAAGTGACTGTGTAAGTTTATGCATTTTCCATACATTCGCTCATTTGGTCTATATGGCATCATATTTATTTTTTTAAATTTCCTTTTTACAAAAGTATTTAATACTTGACATTTCCTCTATTTATTTTGTTTTTTTATTTATAAAGTTTAAAATTTGTGAGATTGGGTTCTGGATTGACTCGACCAGAGTCATCTTCAAGATTGACTAGGTAAGATTGGATAACACTTCTGTGGTCCAAGGTTCTCGAGGTCCGGGGCGCGAAGCAAAATATGGCATTAAAAGTTTGAAACGGTCACGAAGCCAAAAGATGACCCTCGGAAAGCTTGCCGACTAAGTGTGGCAGGTAGGGACAGTACAATCACGAACAATAAAGAGACCAACTCGTTACCACAACAATGTGAATGACAATGAGAATAAGGGGCACTACAAAAACATCAATGAAGAAAGTAACCTTGTAAACGAATCTTCACCTCTAAGAACACCTTCTTCCATTTTGTGAAGAAAACCGATTCACTTAATTTAAATTGATGAAAACATTATAAAACCAATGCCTAACAAAATGTCTCGAAAGAAATGCGAGAAAAAAGCTAGTGGAATTTGGGATAATTACTTTGAGAATTTAAATGATACACAAAGATGTCAATTATTTGTTACATTGATGAAATTAATTAAGATGATACCTCGTAATGAAGACCCTAGGGTTAAGAAAATCTAATGTTGTTGATCAAAATGTGTCAATTATTGAAAACATACATAAAGCATACCAAATTATAGGTGGCAAAAGACGTACCAAAGATAGTAATGCTACACGGCGTGCACTTACTAATTTAATAGTAAGTGATAAAACAGTTAATAAACGCTTGATTAGAGAAACAAGAAGTGCTTTGAAGCTAAATAGAAAACACTAATGAAAGCAATAGAGAGACGTAAACATCTTGATTCAATAATAACATTGACTATTGGGATTTCTCTAGTAGACTTACATGAAAAGAAAAGAATACATCCGATATTCTAAAAGAATTAATTGTAGAATTTTGGAATGAGAATACAAGGGTATCACTTTGAATAGAAAAGTTATAGTAAACAAAAGATAGGTTCTCGTAATCGTGAATCGCGTGCACAAAATTTCTTAGATATGACTCAAACACAATTGTTCTCTAAGTTTAAGAATGAAAAGCCACAAATTAACATTAGCCAAAGATTCTTTGAAATGAGCAAACCCTTTTATGTGAAAATCAATCACTCACGTACCACTTGTTGTTGCAAGTATCATGTTGAATTTTCAATGCATTATGATGTTTTTTGTCAAATACGTCATGTTTTGCATTCTACCATCATGTTGCAGGAGTGTGGATTAAATGTCCCACAAAAATCTTTAAGGGAATTTATTCTGACATTATTTTGTGAAAAATCAACTAGACATTTTTTTATAACAAAGCATGTTTGGATGGAACGTGTAATGTATGTGGTGGATTGCCTAATCGAAAAGTTATATCCATGAGGAGAGTACAAATTCAATAGGAAAATAATTGGTTGGTTGCAGCAAATATAAATCAGTGGCATATCAATTAAAAGATAGAAAAGAATCTAAGAGGTGTGAGCTTGTTACAAAACAATTACATGTATCATAATATATGGTCAAATTCAAAGAGAATTTTTTTATGAGTATGCAAGGCACACACATAGAGCTCAATGGTTGGATGAACAATTCAAGTTAAGCAAGGACACATTCCCACTTGGTACTATTGTTTCAGTAGTTGACTTCGCAGAGAATTACACATTGCAACCACAAATGGAGGTTCAGTCTCAATATTATAACTCAAAGGCAAATTTCTATTTTCGTAATATAACATTCGTGCATATAACATTCATGCACTCTCCAAAAAGCACTGAGCAAGATCAAAAAATATTAAGAAAGTATCATTTCTACATCAGTGATGATTAGACACATTCTATAGAATATGTACAAGGGTGTTCAAGTGTTTTATGTGAACTTGAATGAGAGGAACATTAGTTTCGATCAACATTACATTTGCCTCGGACAACTACACATCACAAGTCAAGAATGCATAGAAGTTTTATTGGCTAAGTAAGATGCACACGAAACAAATGTACAACATATCTGGAGTTTTACTGAGGCAAGATATGGAAAAGGAGAGCATGATGGTGCAAGAGCATGTGTGAAAAGAGCACTTGCAAGAGAAGACTTAAAGTTCAAGGATGATGCTAAATTTACTGATGCAAAAACATTGTTGATTAGTGTGTCAAGAATATGGGCCATGAATCTCAAGAGAAATCAATGAGTCGTAGATATTTTTGGTTGATAGAGGAACAACATTTGACAAACTTTGACGATTGCATGATAATTGCAGGATCAAGTGATATGCACTCATTCCAGTAGTTTAGATGCAAATGCTTGGACTATTTATACTAGGTGCATGTCATGTTTTTATTTATCATGCATTGATTTTACATGGAACGAATGTGATTCACAAATGGGTGGATGAATGGACTTGTAAACCTCTAATTCCACTCGACACACATCAAGTTCCATGAGCATTACAACTTGTAGGTCTTCATATCAAATGACAACATCGTGCATAAGAATTTGACCAAGTCTTTGATTTAGTGCGATAAGGTACATATATATATGTACATGCCATGTTTTAGCTTTATAAATTATTAAATGGTCAACTCTTAATGTATTTTAAATTAGACTTCAATTTTACTTTGTGATGTAGGGCACGTTTTACGATTATTGTGACGGAATTTAACAAAGAAGGAAAAAATTGCTTCTTGTCTCGTTGTGTAGAGGGGAAAATTTGACTTCCATAGTCATAGATGGTGAAGACATTGAGTATCCCACCGAGTCGCAGTGGTAGTCATCGAACTTGGCTTCGACGATATCCAATCAAAAAATCAAACATCTGGTTGTTTGAAGACTATGAAGTACATCAAAAGATACTTCATTATTCACATTTGTTCCTTGCAAAAATATTAAATTGATCAAATATCGAGGTTGGCCATTAAACAAGAATTTGTGCAAGGTTCGTGAATCGAGATCATGAAGCAATTCTTGTGACTATCAAGAGTAGAGTTGATCCTTGCGGTTCATTGGATTGAATTTGTAAAGGTATGTTCTTCATGAATTTAATTTGAATATTTACTTAAATGATTTTGTTTAAATTTTGTATGATTTAAAATTCTATTTAATTGCTTACTAACATGTTTATGTAGGTTAGTGGTGCCAAAAAGCTTCCACCTTCACGTGGTTGACTGTCAGTAGAGAATTTATTATTCTTGAAGCCAAGTGAAGCTAAGAGAAATTAAATATTAGAAAGGAACAACAAACATAAATTCTCATTTCACCACCTATATTGTATGAACCACCTATATTATTCAGGTGATTGGCAATGGACAACCTTACACTAACACGTGCATCGCATTATTTTGTGTGTTTGCAAACAATAGGACATCGAAACAATGAGAATGGAGAAGGATAAAACCACGAGAATATTTCATAGAGGGTCTCGACATGGAGGTTTTGGATCGACGAGACATCTCTAGAGTGCCATGGAGTTCGAGAAAGTACATGTCGAAGATATAACGTGTTTTGGTCTCGAGGATTTTAAGGGACTACGATTGGATGAGGTAGCTCGAAAGCATAGGGAGCGTAGGGAACTAAAAAAACCTCCACTAGCATTCAATAGGCCATCTAGACATGTTGGTGCGAGACAGATTGGGTCCCACGAGCTACCGTTTGCAAAATATAGCGTATATGCTGACTTTACACTGACTTAGAATACATTATTTCATGCGTTTGCAAACAATAGGACAACGGGAGAACCGAATGGAGATGGATAAAACCATGAGAGGATTTCGTAGAGGGCCCCAACGTGGAGGTTTATGATCTGACTATATCTCTCTAGGTGCCACGGAGTCTGAGAAATCACCCATCGAAGATATAGCGTGTTTTGGTCTCAGGGCTCTTAAGGGACTATGCTGGGATGAGATAGCCCGAAAGCACGGTGGGGGGGAGCATAGGGAACAAAAAAATCCTCCACTAGTGTTCACTAGGACATCCGAGATGTGTTGGTGCAGACGGTTCAGTCCCACGAGCTACCGTTTGCAAAATATAGCGTCGATGACCTTTACACTCGACTCAGTAATACACTATTTCCCGCGTTTGCAAAACAATAGGACAACAGGATAACCGAATCGAGATGGATAAAAGCGCGAGAGAATTTTGTAGAGGGCCCTTAGGTGGAGGTTTTGATCTCGACTAGATGTCTCTAGGTCCCACAGAGTGAGAAATTACCCGTCGAAGATATACTGTGTGTTTGGTCTCGGGCTCTTGGGGACTACGCCGAACGAGGTAGCCCGAAAGCACGGGGAGCATAGGGAACCAAAAAAAAGCCTCCAATAGTGTTCACTAGTAAATCTAGATGTGTTGGCGTAGACATGTTGGTCCCATGGGCTACTATTTACAAACTATAGCGTCTCGCAGACCTTCTGTTTACACCGACTCAGACTACACTATTTCGCGTGTTCGCAAACAATAGGATATAGAGATCACCGAAATAATATGGATAAAATCGTGAGAGGATTTCATAGAGGGCCCTAACATGGAGGTTTTAGATTTAACGAGATGTCTCTAGGTGCCACAGAGTCCAAGAAATCACCTGTCGAAGATATAACATTTTTGGTCAGACAACCTTGAACAAAAGTCTATTTTACAAAAACTCATATAACTTGAACAAATGACCTAAATTTGACCTAAAATTTTGTAGGAAGCATCATGACACCTTCCTCTATCATCTCCCATAATTTCTAGAAAATAATAGTTCTACATTTTTCTATCCCATCTCATTTGCATGCTAGAATAGTGTAAGGTTGTCCGATGCAATATTTTGCAAACAGAAGCTCTTGGCATTGAACCGACTATGCACACCGATTTATCGAGCTTCATGGCACCTAGAGATGTCTCATTAGATCCAAACCTCCATGCCAGGTCCTCTACGAAATCCTCTCCGGTTTTATTCATCTCCATTTTGTTCTCTTGTTGTCCTATTCTTTCGCAAACACACGAATTAGTGTAGTCTAAGTTTACCTAAGGTCATCCAGGACGTTATATTTTACAAACGTTAGCTCGTGGAAGCCAACCATCTATGCCAACAAGTCCGGATGGCCTGGTGAATGCTAGTGGAGGGTTTTTTTGGTTCCCTACACTCCCCGTGATTTCGGGCTACCTCGTCTCAAGGCGTTGTCCCTTAAGAGCCCTAAGACCAAAACACATTATATCTTCAACATGTGATTTCTCGACTCCATGGTACCTAGATATGTCTCTCAAATCCAAGACCTCCAAATTGGGACCCTCTATGAAATCCTCTCACAATTTTATCCATATCCATTCGGCCTTCTCTCGCTGTCTATTGTTTTTGCAAACACGCGAAATCTGCAGTCTAAGTCAGTGTAAAGGTCACAAAGCGCAATACTTTGCAAATGGAAGCTCTTGGCATTGAAATGACTATAAAAACACATTGGGGTGGCTAGGTAAACTCTAGGAAGGCTTTTTTTGGTTCCCTACACTCCTTGTGCTTTCGAGCTACCTCGTCCGGTGTAGTCCCAAGAGCCTTAAGACCAAAACACGTTATATCTTGACAAGTGATTTCTTAGACTTTGTCGCACCTAGAGATGTCTCGTTAGATCCAAAACCTCCATGTTGGGTCCATATAAGAAAACCTCTTACGGTTTTATCCATCTCCATTCGGTGATCTCATTGTCCTATTGTTTTGCAAACACGCGAAATAATGCAATTGAGTCAAGTGTAAGGTGACAAATGCTATATTTTGCAAACAAGAGCTTGTGGGACCCAACCATCTATGTCAACATGTCCGGATGGCCTGGTGAATGCTAGTGAAGGCTTTGTTTTGGTTCCCTATGCCCGTGCTTTCGGGCTACCTCGTCTGGGCGTAGTCCCTTAAGAGCCATGAGACCAAAACACGCTATATCTTCGACAGGTGATTTCTTGGACTTCATGGCACCTAGAGATGTCTCATTAGATCAAAAAATCCATGTCGAAACCCTCTACGAAAGCCTCTCGTGGTTTTATCCATCTCCATTAGGTTCTCTCGTTGTCCTATTGTTTGTAAACGTATAAAATACCGGTTTGAGTCGGTGTAAGGTTTCATACGCAATACTTTGCAAAAATAAGCTCTTGGCGCCGAATTGATTACGCCAACACGTCAGGGTGGCTAGGTAAATTCTAGGGGAGGCTTTGTTTTGGTTCCCTACACTCCCTGTGCTTTCGGGCTACCTCATCTGGGTGTAGTCCCTTAAGAGCCTTAAGACCAAAACACTATATCTTCAACAGTGATTTCTCGACTCGTGGCACCTAGAGACGTCTCATTAGATCTGAAACCTCCACTTTGTGTCCCTCTAAAAATCCTCTCACGGTTTTATCCATATCCGGTTGGTCATCTCGGTTGTCCTATTGTTTACAAATGCGTGAAATAGTGTAGTCTAAGTCAGTGTAAGGCTGTCAGACGCTATATTTTGCAAACGGTAGCTCGTGGGACCCAACCATTTGCGCCAACATGTCCGAATGGCTTGGTGAATGCTAGTGGAGGCTTTGTTTTGGTTCCCTACACTCTCTCGTGCTTTTGAGCTACCTCGTCCGGGCGTAGTCCCTTAAGAGCCTTGAGACCAAAACATGTTATATCTTCGACATGTGATTTCTCAGACTTCGTGGCACCTAGATATGTCTCGTTAAATCCAAAACCTCCATATCGGAACCCTCTATGAAATCCTCTCGTGGTTTTATCCATCTCCATTTGGTTCTCTCGTTGTCCTATTGTTTGCAAACACGTGAAATACTAATTTGAGTTAGTGTAAGGTTGTCAGATGCAATACTTTGCAAATGGAAGCTCTTGGTGCCGAACCGACTACGCCAACACATCGAGTGCCAAGTAAATGCTAGAGGAGGATTTATTTTGGTTCCCTACAATCCCCGTGCTTTCGGGCTACCTCATCTGGCGTAGTCCCTTAAGAGCCCTGAGACCAAAACATGTTATATCTTCGACATGTGATTTCTTGGACTCCATGGCACCTAGAGACGTCTTGTCAGATCTAAAACATCCACGTGGGTACCTCTATGAAATTATCTCACGGTATTATCCATCTTGATTCGGTGATCTCGCTGTCATATTGTTTGCAAACACATGAAATAGTGTAGTCTCGAGTCAATATAAGGTCACAAACACTATATTTTGCAAACAGTAGCTTGTGGGACCGAAACGTCTATGTCAAAACGTCTGGATGGCCTGGTGAACGTTAGTGGAAGCTTTGTTTTAGTTCCTATGCTCCCCGCTTTCGGGCTTCCTCATCCGGGCGTAGTCCCTTAAGAGCACTGAGACCAAAACACTCTATATCTTGAGTGATTTCTTGGACTCTGTGGCACTAGAGACGTCCTCGTCAAATCCAAAACCTCCATTCCAGGACCCTCTATGAAATCCTCTGCATTTTTTCTCCATATCGCTTTTGGTGATCTCGTTGTCCTATTGTTTCAGAAACACACGAAATAGTGTAGTCTGAAAGTTAGTGTAAGGTGTCGACACTATATTTTGTAAACGGTAGCTCGTGGGACCGAAACCGTCTCGCGCAACACGTCCGGATGGCCTAGTGAATGCTAGTGGAGTATTTTTTGTGGTTCCCTATGCTTCTCGTGCTTTCAAGCTACCTCGCCTCGGGCGTAGTCCCTTAAGAGCCCTAAGACCAAAACATGTTATATCTTCGATAGGTGATTTCTCGGACTCTGTGGCACCTAGAGACATTTTGTCATATCCAAAACCTTCACATTGGGTCCCTCTATGAAAGCATCTTGCGGTTTTATCCATCTCCATTCGGTCCTCTCATTGTCCTATTGTGTGCAAACACATGAAATAGTGTAGTCTAAGTTAGTGTAAGGTTTGTCGGACGTTATATTTTGCACACAGTAGCTCGTAGGACCCAAACTATCTGCACCAACATGTCCGGATGGCCAGTGAACGCTAGTGGATGATGTTTTTGGTTCCCTATAATCCTCGTGATTTTGGGCTACCTTGTCCAGGGCATAGTCCCTTAAGATCCCTAAGACTAAAATACGTTATATCTTTGACAGTGATTTCTCGGACTGTGGCACCTAGAGATGTCTCGTTAGATCCTAAAACCTCAATGTTAGGACCTCTACAAAATTATCTCATGGTTTTATCCATCTTCATTCGGTTCTCTCACACAGTCCTATTATTTACAAACGCGTAAAATACTTTGCAGTCACGAGTCACTTTAAGGTCATAGACACAATACTTTACAAACAAAGCTCTTGGCGCAGAATCGACTATGAACACACATGGGGGTGGCTAAGTAAATGCTAGGGAGAATTTTTTTGGTTCCCTACACTCCTCGTGCTTTTGGGCTACCTCATTTGGGCGTAGTCCCTTAAGAGCCCTGAGACCAAAACACGTTATATCTTCGACAGGTGATTTCTCGGACTTCGTGGGACCTAGAAACATCTTGTCAGATCCGACACCTTGTCCAGGAGTTCTTGTTTAATGACTAGATTGGCTTAAGAATGAATTTGATAGGGGAATGTCTAAGAACACACGAGAGTTATCAATTGCCTAGTAAATCTTTCTTGTTTAGTTCTAAATGGGAGTTAGCTGGCCTATAGCTTAGTGACCTTCCATTCATTGATAATTTATGCTATGATAAACCCATGGATGCTTTCAAAAGCACCTTCAAAAGGATAGGGGTAGTCATCAAGCCTAGTGAAGGGTGTGATGTGATTTCCAAATAACTTGAAATGCTTATGATTTAAAGGTAATGACACAAATTAGACATGATTAGACAATCAAGAATCATTGGTGTGTACGAATCGAATGTCATTGCATCTAGAGACATTCTCAAGCATTGAAGTACTGCATATGGAGAGACATTCTCAAAATATCAACAAATGAAAGGAATCAAATTGTGATGACTCTCAGGTGTTTTAACATGGGGAGAAGACTAAGAAGCATCAAGAATGTAGTAGGTGCATAATAAGATAGAACCAATACAAAGAGACCATGAGCAAGAAGAAGCACAAGTAAGGTAAATACACATATACACATTGATAAATTGAATGAATAATTACTCAGATTAGGTAACTCTTTATATACATACATTATATAAATATTGATTTCCAAAGTTTGATGCATATTATACATTGAAAATGCTAGTACATATACATCACCAATAAATGAAAAAATAATCCTTAATGTCTTAAATATTGTCAAGTGCACATCATATTAGTTTCATGTAAAAATAATCTCAGAAATGGAAGGTCTCATACAAAAATAACAAGTTCCAAATAGTATTTTAATGTGCATAATAAATATAAAAATGCTGAAATAGGTCATATACCATCAAGTTCAAATGCCATGTAGGCGAACATACAATGCCATGCACATAGGCATATAAAAAATGTCATGTATGACAAATATATTTCTTAATCATCAAAATCTATCCCTCTTTTGGCCTTGCTTCAAGAAGGCCCTCCCTTAGACGAAGATGGAGATCTATGCGATGACTTTGGATTGTCAGGAGCCCATGCTATGAGTCCTCTTCCGCTGAATACTTGCATGTAGATGAGCCTGTAAATGCAAACAATGTTTTTTTGTCAAAAATTAATTTATATATGTTTTCAACATGTATTTGAGACCATGCTAGAATGAAAGTATTTACATAAATACAAAACTTTTTACCGCAAGTTGTAGATCACGCCGAATCTGCATCTCACGCTTAGATGAGTCATAGGGAGCTCCTAGAGTACGAACGGGGGTACGAAGACAACGGGATGGAGGAGTTTGTGCCCTCGAAGTCAAAATGGAGGGGGTTGAAGTTCCCTACATACACATAAGATCGAGAAAATCTAACATCGAATTAACAAAAATATAACTAAGTACATGTATGTCTAATGACAATATTTTAACTAATTTAATCAATATAAAACTATTGTTTTTACCCCACCACGCCTGTGAATCAAATGAACAGGGTTGCTACCTATTGCAGTAACTCCTACATATACACAATGAAGGACATTATTAACATAATTTAATAATTCTACAATGAAAGACATTACTAACATGTAATTTAACATAATATGAATTACATGAGAAATTTAACAAAATTTACATGTTGTTTGAATACCTCAATGAGTTGCTCTTGTGAGATGAAATCGCAATGCAACACCTTTCTCTACTTGTCGCAAAGATGGTGGGGTGTCTAGTGAAGTCAACATCTTTATCAAACATGTATCACATGAGTTAGATGAACATACAAGAACATACATATATTTGACTTCAAAAATAATATATATATATTTGCATGCATGTGAAAATTTTACACAATTAACATTCTAAATTACCTTTGTGAATGTATGTGTATGCATGGTGCATGGTGTACGCTTTGTGGTCGGGATGAAGATGCGCTTCCCACGCACTGTAATATCAATGCATGTACATGTACAAATATAATTATTTCAAAAATTTAACATATATAAGTAAATCAAGTACTCAAATTTTTGTAACACACATAATAAAACATAACAAATACCTACGAAGGTGATGCCGATGATTGTAATCCAAATGTCTCACTCAAAAAGGCATCTAACATAGTGACATTATCGTGTGCACCCCTAGCACCAAATCCACCAAAATCGTACTGTGAAAGTATCGTCCTCCTCGGACCCCAAACATATGCTACCACATGACGAGAAAAGATGTGGCCTCATGCTAGTACTCCCTGAGGGAATACTCTATGTACCTCCACAAGCATCTGGCTCAGAAATCTCCCTCGTATGTCGAACAAGGGTCATCAAATAGCCCCTGAAGCGTGTGGAGTGTATCAATCTCTAATGTCTCCTTCACTCTTTGGAGGGACAATCTTAGGGTGAGGGGGCTTGTGCAGGACTCTACCTGTTGAATAGGTGCACGTTGTGCACTTTGATCGATCTGTGCATATCCTTTTCCTCGCACCGAAATCTCGAAAATAAAAATAATTTGGGATCTTGTTGAGGATAAAATCGCAATGAGTTTCCTCAAAAGTATAGTGGCACCTCATTGTTATGTAAGGTGAAAAATCAAACACCATCCACCATCGGTCCCAAAAATTATTTTTAATAAAATTATTATTACACAATAGATGGGAAATAGTTTGCATGACAACGAAACAAACAATTTAGTGAGGGGGTCTATGAATAAGGCGCATATGAGATCTTTTGTAATTTCTTTTTTCTTTACATACACATATGACAATGTGTTGGAATAAACCCTACAACCCTCTCTGTAAGTTATCCAATGATCAATTTTCCCCATTTCCGCATCAACTTGAGCAAGTAATGCCTCCAATGTGTTTGCAAGAGAGGCGTGGTGGGGGTTTGTAGATTGTGAATCCCTCATTCTTTTGATTAAATCCTCAATTTAAATTTTGTTTTAAACTATGTGGGTTCTTAATCTTATTGACTACCCGGGGATGTTGAGCAATTGTGGGAGGGTTGGGAGGGATGACAGAAATAACAGGGTTTGGTTGTGGTTGATTCCCTCGACCTCAAACTGTAACAATAAAAAAAATGTATTCAATTCAAATTCTAATCTATAATTATCATATTTCAATGCAATTTTGAGAAAAGAATTATACCTACCTCTTCTCCGTGGCACCATCATCGATTCAGATCTTCCCGACGATCCAGAAACAATCCTTTGAGCTTGAGATCCAATTGAATGAAAAAATGTGAGGGCACGGTTAAGCTCTGAAACTCGTGTTTGAGGGAGATAAAATGATAGAGGCTCGGGCCTTTTTATAGCAGAAATAATGCGTACGCATTATGCTTTGGTAAATCCCAAACCTAAGAATTTAAAATGCGATCACGTTATAATAGAACACGTACATGTTTTTCTTTTTCAGGTTTTTGTCCACTTTTTGGCTCCCCAACTTGCACTTACCCAAATATAAGTTTAGGTTGTCTTCTAATATGTCTAGTTGGAGATAAGCCAAGTACATGGGATTTTGTATTCTCATAGAAAAAAATGAGTATAATAATTCAATTGATATAGGAATGGGGAGAACATCCTTTCAAATTGATATAGTAAAAATCCAAGAGAGTGCAATTGCGCAACACAAGTAATGAAGAAGAAAAGATTAGAAAAATTGAAGATTTTACAAAATATGTGTGGAGTGCACCGACATGTGAGGAAGTAATTGGAGAGATATAACACACTTTACAAGAAACATGAAAAAAATGAAGAGAACAAGTTAAATTTCTAAATCGGGCATGTTGTTAACACACTTGAGGAAACAAATATTTGTAAGAGGTACTTATGACAAGTTCAAGTGGGGGAAGATAGGTCATGCAATACCGAGAAGGTTTACATCCAATGCTGATGATATTGAACTACTCGAAGGTATTGACATTTCAAACATTT
The DNA here is from genome assembly GCA_018340775.1 of Taxus wallichiana var. yunnanensis. NCBI lineage: Eukaryota > Viridiplantae > Streptophyta > Pinopsida > Cupressales > Taxaceae > Taxus > Taxus wallichiana. The sequence goes on from CM031238.1 coordinate 187,152,803, forward strand.
TAAATGTGGCATATTTATATCCTTAGTTAGAAGGACGAAGAAATTGGAGATATAAGATGATAGATAAAGTGCACAAAGAAGAAGAGAGGGTGCTGTAACATGAACTATAAGGAGTACTTGATAAAATGGAAAGAAAAATATATCGTACATATGATATGGATCAATGTAACTAAATCATCAAGGCATGGAATTCAAGAGCAAAATATTGTATGAGCAAGAGATTATAAAATATTCTTCAAGTGTAACACAAGGTATATGATGCACGAGTGTCTACAGGTCCACAAGAAATCCACATCAACCAAAAACATCTATAGTAGGATTTCATGCTTTTCACAATTTTTGTAGTTTTCAATCTATCCAAAAGACTTTAATAGATTCATTATATCTTCTACATTTTAGGAAGGGTTCCATAATTTGACATGAGTGAGTATTTCAATGGAACAACACAAAAATGTGTTTTGTTCGCAAAAATACCATGTGCAAGAAAATAAAGGATTAGAATACATCACAAATATCTTCATGACATGCAAACATATTCAGATGGGTGACACAATGCTTTGATGTATAGTGTGAGATTGGATCACTTGGCACACAAGAGAAATAATTCAAATGATTTCCTTACATTACCATTGGATTTCAAGAATCACTTCTTCTATATGTCATTATATCAATTGATTTTAGATGTTTGTGTTACCAATAAAATCCATCTCCATGGTGCACACTTACACTCAAAACCACAAGTTCACTAGAGTGATTTGAGAAAACACGCAAGGATACACTTGGAAAAAATGCACAATAAAAATATCTTGTGCACGATCTTCCACAAACTTGTTAGTTACTTTAGATAGCCTTGCTCTGCCCCTATATATTGAAATCAATCCGATCTCATCTTGACTATATGAGCCCCTATTATATATATTTATATTTATTCTCTAGGAGGCTACGGGGTGTATCTAATTTATATGGGCCAATGCAAGAGGCCCCGTATCTCTTCTCCTAGATATAGTCTAGTAGATCCCTCTCTCTATATGGTGATTGAAAATTCTATTCCATTTTATACGTGGTACGATGGATTACTTGGTTGTCAACACCAAGATGGAATTACAATCGAGATGGAATAGAGATATGGGATAGGAAAGCGTATATGAGATGGGCCACATTTGAGATCATATCAAATCCAAAATATATACACGGCTTGATTGATATGAGTTCCCATATATATGTATATGGCCTTTAGGAACTCAATTGATGAAGAAGGGGAGTTCTACACGCAACATTGTTGTTTAATGTGTGGAAGAAGGAGCCAACAAAGATTCACCAACCCATGATTGTAATGATTGAATTGACTTGTATGCATTGAGGTGTGTTATGAATATAAATGTGTTAAGGAACCATTTTAACCGTATCTTTTATAGAGCACTATAACCCACATTTAATTAGGGAGGCTTTAGTAAATGTCATCTGGGTCACTTGAGCCTCGAGACAAAGTTATAAGTAGGTGGGTCTTACATCTATATAAGCATGTCATATACTTTTGTTAAGGAGGAAATGGAATTCACAAGCAACTTAGTTCTTATAAGTTCTTTTCATATTGACCTAAGCTCAACTATAGCTTAGGGGATTGTACTTATCGATTCCATTCCAAGGATAATCTTACTAAATCATTGAAATAGGTGTTTTCATTTGGTTTACTCATATCGATGTTGTTGTTATTGTTGTTATTATGCAAGAACTCTATATTTGGTGATTAGTTTCAAGTTGTCATTTCTTGTGGATGATCAATAAAGTGGGGCTAATTACTCTAATTAAATGTGTACGTAAAGATTGTGAGATGCCAAGAGTCATGTTTTTTAATAAGGTTGCATGGTCTATACTAGAATCCCTAACCATGACTACATCAATCGATTATAAACGATGCCTAGAAAATTAGATTGTATAACATCTTTGATCATTTCCATTTGATGATGATCATTTTTCGTCACATAGAAATGGTCAAATATAGTCTCTGTGGTGCAAAATAAAATATGGCTTGACGATTCTTCTCGGTGTGTCATGATGTGTGAAATTTTGTCTCATATTGTCCGAATCACTTATAGATTAACATGAAATCAATATCCTTTCTAGAAATCTTAATTCATGCGGGAAATTTCTTACAAAACCCATAAATAAAGAGTATGTTAAGGGGGTTATGTTATATGTGGATATTATTATCAAGCTCCTTATATTCAAACAAAACTTATCTTTCACACATGTGCAATAAGTAATATAGGCTAATTTGACAAAATGGGGTTAAGGGATAGAAGGGCCCAAAAGAGCGAAGGAGTCATTTTCAACTAGAAACAACCATTTTTGCATGGTGTGAAACTTCGTGATTATCCTTTGAAAATGCTAAAGGTTCTGGACAATCCCCATGAATAAGGGAGAAAGAAAGACAAGATAAAGGGGCAAAACGAGAGTCATATGAGAAAGAAAATGAGAAGAACATTGGTAAACGAGCTCAATAAGACACAAAAGTGATAAAGGAAGTTAACAAAGGGTCTTGACAAAAAGAACAATACAAAAATGATGGCACACAAGAATATGTGCCAACAAGAGCCTAACTCGAAATAAAAATCAATAAACACACATAAAAATACGAGCACCATCACAATTAAGTAGCCCCTTACCAAAATTAGGTGTCTTTACTAAAAACAAAACTATTTTGATATTTGTCAAACCCCTAAACAATAACAACATTTAAAACAACAAATCTCATAATTGGACTATTTCTAATAGTATACAAACCATTGTGTTATGTGATGTCTCCTTCAATTGGTTTGCTCTAAATGGCATTCATTTACAATAATTAAGCTACAACCATAAAAAAATGCATAAAACATCAAAAGTTCTTCTTTATTCATTATTTCAAGTGAACTTCCAAGTTTCTTTTACGTAAATTCCACATATCTTAGGACATTTCTCTAAAAAACTACACAATCCTATGCATTCTTGGGGTTTCCTCCTACCTACCTACCCCCTCTTACTTCCTCTACCTCACTCTCTCCCTCATTCATTCAAATACTTCTCTATTTCATCATATTTCTTTAGTTAGAACAAATTCCATACCCTAACTAGGGAGATGACTCAACTTGCACGTGTGGGGACATAATGAAAGGTTAATAACCATTTATTTTCTTCAAATTAGGCCTTAATAAGCCCTCCATAAAGTTTCATGACCTCACATGGAGTACATCATGAGAAAACACCCTTTAAACTCTTTTACAAATTCAAATTTTCAAAAAAACAGTTTTGGAGGGAAAATGGAATTTGAAAGATTTACAAACAATGGAGGGATATATGGGTTGGAACCCATTCCTAATGACCCTAAATGACCTCTAGCACCTACTCAAGCCAAAATTGTTAAGAAAAACCACAATTTCCTTATTGATCACGATGCTCCTACATCAAATTCCCTTTTTTCTAGGTGATAAAAGGACTCTAATGACAATTGAATTCAAATTAGGGCCATATTGGTTCCCAAACAAACATCAAATAGTTGACAAGTCAAATAATTAGTACAAAGAAAGTGAGTGTATATTATAACCACAAATGACCAACCAAGAAGACTAAAGACTCAAAATGTTATGAACTTTCAACTCTAAAGTATTAAAATGAGTTTAACATAAAAGTTGCTAAGTTGATGGTGTTTTTTGTAATCTAGAGATATTAGTGAATATCCGATGACCTAAAGCTTTGAAGAGCAAAGTCAGTAATAGAAGTTGATCGCCACTGATCAACCCAATAGTAACACACACCGAGCCCTAAATGGATGTTGTAGGTAAATCACAAGTTTTGAACCCCCGACCTAAACCACCTAAAATGGTGGTCGAGGTCAAGTAAGCCAACCTCGCGGGCTCCAAGTTGATGGTGTTAGCACCCCCTCCGATACTACTAACCTCAAATTTCTAGGCTATAAAAGCCTATTCTAAGAATGTGGTCCCATGTTAAAAAATAATTGATGTTTCTAAAGTCTAACAAAAATCCCAAAAATTTCTTAGATGCTACACTTTAGGGAGATGATTTTTAGCCCCATAAAAGACTTGGTGGTACCAAAACAATCCGCTACTTAAAAATTTTATGGAGCTTTTGTGACACTTGCATTTATATTTAAGCTTCCCTCCCAATTTTCCTTCCAATAATTTATTCGAATTCATAAGAGTGTACTTCACTAATGCTAGGGAAAATGAGCAATGACCATGCATCGGTCAATGACCGTGAGTGCATATGTGAAATAAAGTCCTATTAGTTGTTTTAATTAAAGTGAGCACATGCCACTTTCAAAATTAAAAATTAAATATAAACTAGCTAATAAAGCAAGTCACATCAAGTCATATCAAGTCATTAACCATGAAATGGTGACACATAAAATGCCTATAAATGGTGACTTTAATCCCAAATAATGGGTCACCTTAAATTTCTTTGTATTCAAAAATACTTAATTTATATCCCTTAAAAATATGTTTTCCACACAATTTTAATGTTAAAAAAAAATTGTATGTTGAAAAAATCATGATCTATTATTAAAAGGTATTTTTATTATTTTTTTAATAAAAATTAAGTGAACCTGATAACTCCTTAAATTAGGGCACACAATTAAAATTAACCTAGTGGTCCTATGGGGGTCACTCTAAAATAATTAATTGGTCTCATAGAGATATTTCAGGGATATTTTAGCATATTTATGGTCCCATGGGCTTTTTAATTTTTCTGAATATTAGCTGAGTTGCCTCTCCCTCCATAAAAAACTCTCCCTCCAAAATTATTCCCACCAATGAATTTTTAATGGCATGGAAATTGCCATTTGGCAAAAAAACATTTAAGCAGGTGAGGGAAAGCTCTAGCACCCCCTTTTTCCACCCGCTTCCTAAAAATCAGGGGCTCCAATTTTCCAGGGGCAGATTCTTTTTTATCCTGCAGCAGAGTTTGTAAATTCTCATGGGACATTGGCCAAGAGTGAATTTTGGAGCAGCAGCCCCCTCCATGGGACCCCTCCCTAAGTGACCCCTCCACGAAGAGTGAATTGGTATTGCTAATGGTTTTGTTGGCATACTCAAAGAATGGTGGGATGTTGTTCCTGCCCGTATGAAAGACCAGATCATCAACGCCAAGGTGAAGAAGGAGCTGAACGAGTTGGTGGTGGCACGGCTAGTCTAACAGCCGCGATAATTGCAGAATTCATTGGAACAATTGATGATGAGAAAAGGTTAAGTACCCTTGAATTCTTACGAGCTCAACTCTGTGATATGACTAAAGTCAAAGAGTACCAATGCTACATGCAAAAGCTGCTTTATAATTCAGGTACTCCATTCAATTCCACCATGAAACTCCGATATGTTGAATCCTTCCCAACATATTTCTCCAATGAATATAAAAAAGCCATGCATGGGTATACTGATGCTGATTTAACTTTTGGTAAAATAAACCAAATCATTACTGACACTAATCAGCGTCTATGTCTTGAGAAAAAAGCCCGAAAAGAGGCTCTTAGAGCTGAGAAATATTTAGGAGTCAAGTTTTGTTCTGCCCAAATAGAAAATCAATTTGGCTGTCCTGCTCCTAGCTCCTCTCAGCATAAAAATACAAGAAGCATTCCAAACGCTTCAAGCATTCAAGTTTTCTACCAAATGCACAGATTGTGCTTCTAAATCTTTTTCTCGACCACGGTCTTCAAAGAAAAGAAAGTTTTTAGAAAGAAAAAATATTTCCCCAAGTCTAGAAAAATTGAATGTTTCATTTGTAAAGGGATCATTATAGTAGAGACTGTCCTCAAAAAGGGCAGAAGGCCAAATCCAAGGCCAAGGTAAATTTTGTACAAGAACATCTGCTTGATGAGGATCATTATGTCTTAATATCTGATGAGGATAGTTGTGAATCAGATATTGAATTTACAGAATTCACTATTGCTGCCAATCAGCATTCTGAATCTTCTTCGAAGATAATTTTTCTGATTCAGGAAGCGGGTATGATTCATTGCCCACATTCCACTGTAATATGATACGGAGTTCTTATGAACATCCGTTCATTCCACCAAGCTCCATTGTTTTGAAGCAAAAGCTTGATCATCTCAAGCAAGAGCTTGCCACCTGTCCTCCACATATGGTAAATCGGTATTATTCTTTGCAAGCACAAGTCTATGAGCTGAAGAATCAGTTGGATGCCAAAATCCAACAAGAAAAATCTGAAGATGCATGGCTCACAATGCTGAATGTTGAATCTACTCAAACCGATGCTTACCACTTCTCTCTTCCTTCTGGTAGAGGTCGAGGACGTTTTCAACCTCAACAAGCTTCTACAAGCTTTGGACGAGGACAAGGACGTGGGACTGGTTCAAGACATTTCCAATTTTTGTTCCCTGAAGAAGAACAACCAGTATCAACACCTCCTGTCACTCCTGTTACACAAGTTGCTCCTGCTCCAGGCACACCTGCAAGAAGATCTTGGAGACAAAAACGATTATCTCTTCTTGAGCGAGCCATACAAAAGCTACTGCAGAATTCCAGAATCTCCTCCAAGAAGAAGAATCTGATCCTGAACCAGAACATGCTTTGAAGAAGAAGTCGATAGGCTCATTATGGAGAAGGCCTACGAACAATATGACGAGGAGCATAGTGCAGAGGTGAGTACAGTCAAAACCTCTTGTAATCCTTTCTGTAGGATTCAAATTTGCATTCCCAATATCAAGCCGTATAATCTTGATGCTATGCTTGATACGGGAGCAGAAATCAGTCTGCTAAAATATAATGCAATACCAAAAGATTGTTGGGTTCCAGATCCCCTACAGATAAGTTTTGACTCCAAAAAAGTCTTTTCTCCTGTTCTGCTAATATTCCTGTCCAGTTAGGTCAAATGCAGACTAATCTTATGGTTCACCAATTTGATCTGCTCCATTATGACATGCTCCTAGGTTCTGATAACCTAAACAACTACATGCCATATACTATATGCCATGATGAGATCCGTTTCCCTCAAGGATCCATCCCAGATTACAATCATACCAGTTTGTTGTGCCTTCAGCACCCAAGTCCACAAAAGCCTTCTAATTTAGACTGGTTACATAAATCCATATCCATGAATACCTCTGTTATTGATGCCCTCATCAATAAAATCAAAGCTGACTGTACTTCTGATAATCCACATGCCTTCATCCATAGAAAAAAGCATTACTGTCAGTTAGACTTCCAAACAACCACTTCTCCAAAATTCAAGGCTCATCATATAGGCATGGCCCCTTCTGAAAAAATTGAGTGCCAAGCTGAAATTGATAATCTCCTCAAAGGAGGTTTCATCAAGCTTCCAAGTCTCCTGGTCATGCCCGCCTTCTATGTAAATAAGAGAAGTGAACAAGTCAGAGGTAAAAGAGGTTGGTTGTAAATTATAAACCTCTCAACAAGTACATACTACCTGTCCAACATCCTATTCCAAGTAAGGATGATTTATTAACCAGAATCAGTGGTAGTAAGGTTTACATAGAAATTTGATTTAAAATCTGGTTTTTGGCAAATCTTCCTGAATAAGGAAGATACTTATAAAACTGCATTCAGCATTCCTGGAGGACAATACGAATGGAAGGTTCTACCCTTCGGTCTCAAAACAACACCATCCATCTTTCAGAAAAAGATGGATCAGATCTTTGGACACCTCTGTAAATTTTTGATTGTCTACATAGATGATATTCTTATTTTTTCTCAGAATACCAAAGATCATCTTCAACATCTCGAACAATTCTATCAAACTGTATATGCCAATGGACTTTGTCTTAGTCCAACCAAAATGGAAGTATTTCAAGAATCAGTTCAATTTCTTGGCATTACAATTCGAGATGGAACCATTATGCTACAAGAGCACCCTATTAATAATAAAATATCCTATTTTTATCTCCCACACCTAAACAAAAAAATTAACTCCGCTCTTTACTTACACGAGAATTTTTGCTTTTTTCAATTCATAAATAAAAGCTTGTAAGATTGAATTCTGGCCGCCTATCTTAAACGGTTATTTCAGATGGCCGTCGATCGTCTGCTTCATTCATGCTCTATAACGCCATTTGATTTTATTTCCGCCATTTAATGTTTCCGTTTGTGAGGACTCCCTGTATAGCTTTCTCTCTCTCTCTCTAATCCTCCATTTCTCGCCATGGCTCTGATCTGAGATTTTGTTTCTTCCGTTTCTTTATTATTCAATCCGTTTCTGGCTTACAGGTTACAGGCTAGAGAGAATTCCCCTGAAGACCTCGAGTGCTCAAGAGATGAAACTCCATCCAAACTCAGAGCACATTTGTTCGACTCAAACTCAGAGCCAGAGAGATGCAGCTTCATGTGATGAATATCACTATGGCTATCACACTCAGGGGCCCGAACTAGCTGATCTTGTGTGAGGTTGAGGACTGCAATTTCTTCCAAGGTACTTCACTTCCTTTTCCACTCTCGGTAGATCATGTAATTGTCTTTTTCATAAGGAATGATGCAGGTAATATGGATTGATTCATATGATTGTCGTATTGCAGGGAATACCCGCATACAATCACCGTCTCTCCACAACCAATCATGGGCGTCAAAGGCGGCTCATGGTCATTGACGTTGCGCTGGATTCTGATTAGGAAACAGGCTCCCAATTGCCTACCAAGGTATTCCGGCTTCTTTTTCCCTCTTGAACTGATTCTGTTGTTTTATAAGAAGGAACAGAGCAGATAATGATAGATTTACTTTTATTTCCGCCATTTAATTCAAGGACCCTGTATCTCTCTTTAATCCGCCATTCTCGGCCATGGCTTTGATCGGTGTATTCATTACAATTGCATTTGTTTCTTCCATTGCTTTATTCTTTAATCTGTGCTTATTCACACCGTTTGTGGCTTACAGGCTAGAGATAATTTCCCCAGCGGTCCCCTGAAGACAGGGCGAATGCTCTGGAGATAAAATTCCATCTAAATTCGGCCCATTTCTTTGCTTTGAATTCAGAGCCTATTTCCTTGTATGGGTTTAACGTTTTTCCAAATGGGTACAGAGAGACAGCTCCATGGGACGAATATCACCATTGCAGACCTAAAGCTACCACACTCGGGCCAAATTCGTTGATCTTGTGCTGGATTCGGATGGAGAAGAGGTTGAGCACTGCAATTGCTTCCTAGGTACTTCACTTTCTTTTCCCTTTTGGTAGATTATTTAATATGCAGAAAATATGGACTGATTCATACGACTGTAGTACTGCAGGGATAACTTTCAAACCATCCTTCTCTCCACAACTATTAGTATACTGGGCTAATGGCTACTACACTAAGGGCACAGGGGTCTCATGGTTGTTGATGTCGTGCTGGATCCAATTGGGAAACATGATGACAATTGCCTTCCTAGGTAATCCAGTTTCCTTTTTCCTGTTGAACTTATGCTGCTTTTTTTAAGAAGGAACATAGTAGATTATCATAGATTGTCTTGTAATATTGTTGTGCAGCAAAGGGTTTCATGTACAGGGGAGTCACAGATTCAGGGTTGGGCACATTACTTTTACAGCATAACTTAATCTCTGCAGCTACAGTAGACACATTCCCTCTTGGATTCATTCCCTGGTCTCAGAGTTATCAAACAACAAACACATTGATTATTCTAAAGAACCTTACATGGAGTACATCACAATTTGACTTATGGCGACTTTTTTCAAGTTTTCTAGGTATTTATATGACAACTTTTCTTTGTATTTTCTGCAGTTTGTGAGATGAATCCATTGATTTCGGTATAAATCAGGAGTAAAGTGACAGCTGCACAAGCTTCACTGGAAATCACAATTTGGATATGAGAAAGGATCTGAGAAGGGTGATTGTGAATCTGATCCCTTTCCCTATTGGGATTCGCTCCCTGGCCTTTGATAGGCTTCTTTTTACCTGTACAGAGTCTTAAGGTATGTAACATTAAGTATTGGGAAGAATCCATTAGGAAGACAGCAGTTGCTTTTTTGTTTATGAAGTAGCCTTGTGATTTTCAATTGTTGAAGCTCTTTCAAATTATTTTTCAATCCGATTCCCTTCCCTCCTTGGAGTCACTCGCAGAACCAAATATAGACTAATTTTGCTGAGGTGCTTGGCATTAATATATATTAATTTGATAAATGGCAGCCTCTTTAAGGTTTTTAGAGTCTTTCGAGGAATATTGTCTTTGTTTTTTTGTATAGATGGTGGTTGGAATCTGCTTTTTGCATCTAGAGCTTATACTTATCCATATTTTAATATTCCACAGCTTCTGTAACATGTCGTCCACTTTCAATATTCCATAATCACACTCATCCACATTCAATGCTTAACAACCTTTGTGAAATTTCATTTTCAATGCTCCATAATCATTCAACAATCCATAACCACACTCACCCATATTTCAACATTCTATAAGTTTTGTAACATATCCTCAACATCCAACATTTCATAACCGTGGTTAAAAATAATTTTCAATGTTCCACAACCTCCGTGACAAGTCATCTAGTTTCAATACTCCACAACCTTCGTGACAAGTCCTCTAGTTTCAATACTCCATAACCACACTTACCCATATTTCTTTACTCCACAACCTCCTTGACATGTTCTCCATTTTCAATACTCAATAACTATTCAACATTTGCTAACCACAGTCAGCCATATTTCAATCTACCAAATTTAATACTCTTTAACCATGCTATTCATATTTAAATGCCCCAAAACCTTAATTACATGTACTCCACTTTTAATACTCAACAACCACATTTATTCATGTTTCAATGCTCCACAACCTCTGCGACATCCACTAGTGACCCCTCTATCGATCTCCAAAATACGTCTGATATTTTTTTAAAATTATTGTTTTCCCATTATCATCCATCGAAGAGAAGTGCCACTTAATTTACTCGCAATTAACTTCACCTTATAACTTCATCATAGGTTGTGTTGATTAATTCTTTGAATCGATCATAAGTAATCACATCGATTTACAATAGATAAAAGCCGTATTGATTTCAAATATAATTTTACAATAGTGGAAGGAAACGAATGACTTATAAGAACTAACCTTAGAAATTACAGAGACTTTAAAAATCACAGACAAACTTACAAATTTCTAAAAACACCTTGACACTTGACTTCACTCGATGCTCCGTCGTTTCCCGATGTAGTGAATGAAACTGGATTCCTTATTTATAGGAATTGAGTAGCTTTTCACCGGAGAGACCGGAAACCTACAAACCTACAACACAAACCCAGGTAACCCAAAAGATTCTTACTTTAAAAAGTAAGAGGACACGCACATGGGTACATGCCACCCATAATAGCACCTTTAGAAAGTGGGAGGTCCACCATGCTTCGGATAAGATTAAAAGAGAATCTTATCTTACTTTATTAAAGTCGACAACATGCCTGTCGACATAGCAATCAAGGACTATACTGTACACTAGGTCCTATCTCATCATCATCTGAGGAAGTGGATGTCTCATCATTTCTTTCTGGTAATGAAGATTCCTAGTAGTGCGCTCATACCAATCTCTAGATAAAGATATGGTCCCATCTTGATTTCTATTGAGATGACGCCTTGTTGGATACATGTACTGATCAGGAATCCTTAAGAAATGTCCAGGAGCAGGAGGATGTATGTTCATCGTATGATGAATGATGATTCTTCTCCAGAGTTGTCCGTTGGGATTTGGATGGTGCCCCTGAAAGATATTAGTCCTCAAATAATAATGAACTTTTACATACCAACTAATTTTACAATTAATTAAAATATTCTGATGTATCCGGTGAAACATTTAATAAGGGGCTATCGAGAAATCTTTGTAGGCAAATACTTCAAAAGAAAATATTTAAAATGATTTGCTATGTATTGCCTATCACCAGGAATACTTGGCCTGTTCCAGATGTCATTCTGGAATGGATCTCCTTCTGGCCAGAGTCTGGAAAATTCGAACCTCCATAAGGTGTTTGTTCTTGGAATCAATTGCCTTAGCATCTGAGACCCATGATAGGTCTGTCATCATTTGCAGGTTCTACATATCTGGAGTGACGCCATTGCCATTGCAGAGTAAAAACCATAGGATCTTGAACTGAATGAAATTCTGAAGTAGGAATTTCAGGATCCACAAATCTGCAAGCAACTTCTGTCATTTGGTAGGGACTGACAGAGATAATACCTTGGGATAATAACTGATGCTGAGCATCCCAAGACATAGTGTTGTCACATCTTTTCTTTGATTCTAAATAATTTTGGCAGTTTAGTTTTCCAGATAGTTTCCACAAACTCATGAGAGATTTGTGTTACATTTACTTTCTGGTTTGATTTAATTCTCTACTTGCAAAATCTGCAAGAGAGTTTTTCTTTCCACTGATATGTTCGACATCAAAACTAAAATTGTCGAACCAAAGACCCCATCTCTGCATTCGATTGAATGCAGTCTTGTTTTCCGGATCACCATTGTTGAGTCTGGCTTTGAAATCCTTGAGATCGATCTAAGGATAAAATGATCATTTTGAATAAAAAACAAAAAGGCTTTGATGGCCTTTTTGGCAGCTAATATCTCCTTATGAGTAGAATGGTACTTTAATTCAGAACCTTGGAAAGAACCTGAGGCATATCTACATACCTTCTCTTTACCATTCTCAGTTCTTTCTTTTAACACTGCTCCCCAAAATTGTTCACTAGCATCACATTCAATGATCTTCATACCTTGTCCTGGCAGGGACATAGGAGGCAAATCAAGAACTTGTTTCTTGATTCTTTTTACTAGCTAGTGTCATTTCTTCATTCCATGCTGGAGCATTTTTCTTTAATCTCTTATTTAAGAGAATTCTATCTGCAACAATATTTTTATAAAAGTCCTGCAACATAGTTTACACAACCCAAGAATCTTTGCAATTGTTCTTTCTCTTTTATTTCATCTGGAAATTCTTGGATTTTGATACCACATGCTTTTGCATTTCTATAGAACCATCTTTAATTTTATGCCTAAGAAATCCATCTCATCTTTAAATGTTTCCATTTTAGATGGAGATAAGCATAATCCATTTTTATAAACAACATCATAGAATTTCTCTAGATGTTCTAGATGGTCTTTTGGAGATTTGGAAAATACCAGAATATCATCAATATATACTAGTAAAAATTCTGAGAGATCTCCAAAAATAGAATCCATTTTCTTTTGGAAAATTGAAGGAGCAGTTTTAAGGCCAAAAGGTAATACCTTCCATTCATACTGTCCTCCTGGAACTACAAAAGTTATTTTATAGGTATCTTCTGGTTTTAAGAAAATCTGCCAGAATCCACTTTTGAGGTCGAACTTGCTGTAGACCTTCGAACCTTTGATTCTTGCAAGCAGATCATCTTTTGCAGGAATTGGATGTTGTACTGCAGAAATAAATTTGTTAAGAGGTTTATAATCAACAACTAACCTCTTTTCTGTCTCAGTTGTTCACTTCTTTTATTCACATAGAAGGCAACACATGACCATGGAGAATTTGATTCTTGAATGAAGCCTCCTTGCAAAAGCTTCTTTATTTCTTCATGGCACTCCTTTCTTTAGAGGGAATCATTCCTCTGTGATGTGCTCTGAACTTTGGAACAATTTCTTTACCTTCTTTATCTTTGACAATCTGTAGATCAAGTGAACAAACATGCTTTTTTCTGGAAATAAAAGCATGAGGATTATCAGAACAAAGATCTTTTTGATCTTTGCAATAATTTCATCAATATTGGTTTTACAAAAGAAATGGATTTGTGAATCCATTCATGACTAGACTCTTTCTTATGAACAGGTAGAGGGACAATAGTCTGAAAGGTATATCTTAGGAATTTTCACATCAGGATTAAATAATGAAATATGGTCTTTACTGAAACTAAAAGTACCACAATCCTGAAGGGCATCTACACCTATGAGACAGTCATAAGAAATCATGTCATGTTGGTAGAACTTTAGAGTTCTTGTAAAACCTTCTATTTTACAGGGATTTAGCCACATACCTAGAGACAACCTCTTTCTTATCAAAATGTATTTTCAAATAAGTTTCTTCCCAACAATGGAGGAATTGCCATGGACCTAATCATACTGATGTCTGCACCAGTATCAATCATGGCATCAAGAGAATAAGGCTTGATGTGAGGAATGCAAATGGTAATGGTTATAAAAGGATTTTGAGTACAACTTATAGTGCATACCTCTGGTTCAGGTTCAGTGGCAGATACTCCTTCTTGTGCTTCTTGTAGAAGAATCTGTTGATAAGCTTCTTCTAATTCTTCTTCATCTCTATCTTTTTCTTGTCTCTTTCTTCTTGACGATGAGTTTTTTATACTCATATGTGGCTTTAGAAATAACCTTTTGGAGGAATTCAATTCTACTTCTCCTCCATGATCTTCATTATATTTGGATCAGGAACTGGTGTTATTGGAATAGCAGAACTGGAACTGGTTCCTGATAAAAATCTTCATCCATTTTCTCTTCTGGAAAGAGAAATGGAAAGTTTCTTTGAGGAGGTGTAAAACCTCTTCCTCTTCCTCTCCATGCTCCACCTCTTCCTCTTTGAGGAATCTGTCTTTGACGAATTCTTTGCTGGAAAGGTGGCCTGATTGGTGTTGGAGAGAATGGTTCTTCAGAACAGAACAAATCTTCTTCTTCTTCTTTGGATTTTGATCTTTCTTTCTTGCTCAAGTTGATTCTGCTGGAAATATTTACTTTCTAGTTCTCTGACTTTATTTTGTAGAAAGATTTTTTTGTAGTATTCCAGGGAGGACAATCCTCATATTCACTCTGGCGAAGCTGCAACTGCTTTAGAAGAAGATCAGCAGATAAAGGTGCTAACGGATGAGGAAAGTTAGCATTCATATTAACCCTTACAATAGTATTTACAAAAGAGGGCAAAGAATCATATCCTGAATTAGTACTATCACTGTCAGAATCTGAATGCTGTCAATGTTGACTTGAAATTATCTTCAAGAGACTGATAAGAAATATCAGAAGAATAACTATCTGTATCACTGATCAGACAATAATTTTCTTCTGTGATACCCTTAGCTGCAAGGGTATTTACCTTTGCTTTTCCTTTATCAGAATCTTTCTGAGGACACTTGTTAGCATAATGATTGCCTTTACAAATGAAACAAGTAGGAGTAAATTTTCTATTCTTTCCTACATATTTCTTTTTTGAAAACAAATTTTTTGAAAGGCTTTTGAATGCAGAAGAATGCTCAAAATTTTTTGTATTTCTTATACTTTTTATACCGACCCTTCCCCTTTGAAAAAAAAGAACAATCTTTACAACTTTTCTTTTTGGGGCTTATTCTGCTTATCACAACCAAATGGGTCAGTTTCAAACATATGCAAAATTTATGACCAAGAGATCTTTCATTTTTCCTGGCTTCTTTTCCTTTCCATTTTTCTCTGCATAATCTAGCATTAGTATTATCAATTATTTGATTTATTGCACCAAAGCTCAATTCATCTGGATTCATACCATGCATAGCTTTTTTGTATTCAGTAGAGAAATAAGGAGGAAAAGATTCAACATATCTCAATCTCATAGTAGCATCATGAATATTACCAGAATTATAATAACTTTCTGCATGTAGCATTGATATTCTTTTATTCTAGACATATCACAAAGTCTAGCTCTTAAAAACAAAGATGTATTTAAAACCTTATTATCTTCAACATCACCAATAAATTCTTTAATTATGGCAGCAGTCAAACCCATAAAACCACTTTGTAGGATTGCAGATTGATGGGAACTGTATCCCACCATTCTTTGATTATTCCTACAAATCCATTTGCTATGGCTGAAGCTATTGCATGGGGATCTTTTTATACATTTCTAACTGAGAATTTCCCCATCCTATCATGCCATGCACCATTTCCTTTATTTCATCTATAGATCTGCATTCTAATTTGTACCAGTTTGGCTGAAGAGTTTGGACTCTAGCCATTCCTTGAAGAGGCTCTGGCTTAGGATTTGATGTTTCTCCTAAAGATCATGCCTTCAGCTTCTTCTGGTTTGATTTTTACCATGCCTATAGATTTTTATCATCCTTAAAAAATAAAGGATTATACTGGGCTAAAATTTGCTTATGTCTTTGGTTTGATGATGAACTTGCAAGTTCAGAAACTTGCTTCCATGATACAGTATTAGACCAATCACCTTCTTCAATTTTCTTGGTATTATCCAAGATTTCTTCAATCTGTGGAGTTATGACTGGCAAAGAACTAACTGTATCCTGAACAAGATCAATCTTCTGATGCATTTGTTCAGTAAAGTCTCATGTATTTGTGATAGGCTAGATTCTACAAATTCATGGGTAGATCTTAATCTTAGATGCCATATCACTTTTATACTAAGTTGTATGATGATCTATCTTAGAGGTGGACTAATATCCACAACATTCTGAGTAATGACTTTGGAACCTCAGAAGAAACAATTCTATGATTATGTTGTACAAGACTTTCTATTCTTTTTACAGATTTATCCACATCATCTATTTTTGAATTTAATAATGAAGAGCACCTGATGTATCTCCTTTCTGGTTAAGCTCAATTGCTTTGAGCGTCTTTTCCATCTCAGCCAATATAGATTCTTGAGATTGTAATCTGTCATGGACATTTTTATGCTTTATTTGTCCAATTTAACATTTTTGAACTCTCGAGAGGATCTATTTGTCTGTCTACTGTTCTTTGATACCAAAAGACAACTTTTGAGACTGATCATGGGACAAGACCTCAGAACTTTCTAAGAAGGAAAAGAATAAGAACTAGGAGACGCTTTTGAGGCCATGCTAATGGTAGGACCATTACTAGGCACATATTTTTGTTTTATTAATTGCTCACAATCATTACACCATAAGAAATCAGTGTTTGGATCATGAACAAGACTATTGTGACTGCACAGAAATGTTTGCTCTTTAGCAAGTTTACTAGATGATGACTCTCCTAAAGAAAAGAATGAACTGTTAGACTGTACAGAACTACTTCTAGGCAAAGAAGAAATAGAACTCTTAGATCTAAAAGATAATGTTACATTATTTTTGATTCATTGACAGACGTTGCATTTTCAAGAGCTTAGCCGGTGGATCTGCAAAATTTCTTGGACAGGGTCCACTCCTTTGGCACTTTGATTTGTGACCAAGATATTAGCTCTGGCTCTATTTTCTGGCTTTCTATATTTACGTGGCTCACCACGCTGCTGCCCTTGGAAATTCCATGCTTGACTGCAGGATGCATGGTATTTACAAGTCTATAGATGACTTTGTAATGTATTGCTAAGGGACAAGCACCAGGACACATATTTAAACCAGTTGTAGCCAAATGAAGCTTTAAGACTTCTTTAACAAATCATCCTTGGTCAAACTTACAGGATAATTGGGTATACTTCAAAGGATATGGGTCCATTATGAAGACCAGTTTGTATGGCTGCTAACAAAGAATCTTTAAAATTATCAAATCTAAGATCCATTAAGCAAAGAAAGGATGAGGCATTCAAACCACGACGGAACAGAGGGGTGATGCCTATTTGAACACAACCTATATGGGAAAATTTATAAGTATTTTGTTTTTTGAGAGATTTTATATCAGCAGGATCTATCAAAGGAATATTATACTCACTAGAAGAAGACTGAGTAACCTGGATAACAGACTCACGGGTTTTATACACAGTACTAGCCATTAAATGAAAAGCAGAAACCTTAGAATAAACCTGATCATATGGAATTTTTGGTAACTTCAGGCTGGTAATGGATCTGACTCTTCTTGAATATCTAAGGCAGAATTTACTGAGAAAACACGGCAAGAGACTAACAAGATCTTGTTCTACATCTTAAGTGAAAAACGGGACGACCTTCGAGGATGCCATTTTAAATTATCTAACGAGCAAGCGACTTTACGAAGGGCTTACGGTATTGAGGCGCAACTTAAAGCGTGATCAACATGGTGACTTACTTGCGGGAGTCTCGCCTCTTTGCCTGACTTACGTTGTATCAACTCGATTTCACAGATAGAATATGAAAGATCATAACCATTATTTTAACAAAAACAAGTTTTGAAAACAAGAACTTAAATTCACCGCTTGAGATACCACTTACAAAAGGATCGATTTACAAACAGATAAAAAGCTAATGATTTAAAATGGTATAAGATACAATGTAAGAAACTTATAGATCAATTATAAGAGATCTACTTTTAGAAAATTTTTCTAAGAAAATATGACTTTCAACTTTCAAAGGATAATGGAAGGATTTTCCAATAAGATCTTTGTTCTTAAGAGCTAGACTTTGAAGTAATATGATCTAGTATTTAAAGGAATAGAGTAGCTTTTACATGCAGATTTTGTACCTATGAAACCTACATGCAACCTACAAATATTCATGATGATTACTTATGAGACTAAGATATGTGAGAATCTTTTTCCCTTTATTTCTCTCTTTGAAAGTAAAATTTTTGGACAATCTCGACTATGCATGGTATGAATCCCCATGAATTGAGTTTTGAAAGTGGGATAAATCGGATAATTGATCAAAGAGGAATCTTATCTTACTTTATTTAAAAGAGACAACAATTGGATGAAGGACTAAGAACAATGGGATTGTCAAAATGAAAAATCTCTTGGTCCATAAGTATTTTGTGTATCTTTCAAACCACCCATTTGGTTGTGATAATGCGAAATTGTACCATCTTTTGTCGACGAGATGTCGATTTTTCAAAGGAAACAAGTATAGAAGAATCCTAAGAAAATATCCAGAAAATTTGAACATTCTTATCCCGCATTATGAAGAAGCCTTTTAAAAGTTGTTTAGGAAAATGCCCCAAGTATGTAGGAAAGAATAGTGAAAGTTTACTCCTACTTGTTTCATTTCAAAAAGGCAATTTATGCTAATAAGTGTCCATTCGAAGAAGGACTATCGATAAAGGCAAAAGCAAAAGTAAATACCCTTAAAATAAGAAATATATCACAGAAAAAACTATGTCGATTAGTGATACTGAGATACTATTCAAATTTAAAGGATGGCCCTACGATGAAATTTCTTATCCAATGGTGTTCGATCTTGGAATCATTTCCTTAGTCTTAACCTTCAATGGCCTATCATCAATCGAGTTCGAAGATATCTGATAATGATATTAATTGAGAAATGATTCTTTGCCCTCTTTTGTAAATATTATTAGTAAAAGTTCTAATGCTAACGGGTCTCATGCATTTCTTACATTATCTCGATATGGTGATCTTAGAAATAATCCCGATCTGATAAATCTCGCTAGAGTGAATATGAAGATTGTCCTCCTTGGAATACTACAAAAAGATTTTTACAAAATAAAGTCAAGAGATTTTAGAGGTAAATATTTTCAAAGTAAGAAATCAGTTGAAGGGGAAATAAAAAGAAAGCCAACAAGAAGAAGAAGATTTGTTTGCATTCAGAAGAACCATTCTCTCAACACCAATCGAGGCCACCTTTCCAACAAAGAATTCAAAGAAGAAAACAGATTCCTCAAAGAGGAAGAGGTGGAGCATGAGAGGAAGATGGAAGGAAGAGGAAGAGGTTTTACACCTCCTCGAAGAACTTTCCATTTCTCTTTTTCGAGAAGAGAAAATGGATGAAGATTTTATCGAGGAACCAGCCCAACTCAGTGCTAACTTGTTATATGCAATAACAATGATATCGATGTGATATAATGAAGTCATGGAGGAGAAGTAGAATAGAATTCTCCAAAAAGTTATTTCTAAAGCCACAGATGAGTATAAAAACTCATCGCTGAAGAAGAAAGAGACAAGAAAAAGATAGAAGATGAAGAAGATTAGAAGAATTAGAAGAAGCGCCTATCACATTACATTCTGAAGAGCTACAGGAAGGAGTATCTACGCCACTAAACTTGAATGAAGAACCAGGTATGCACTATAAGTTGTACTCAAAATCCTTTTATAACTATTACCATTTGCATCCCTCACATCAAGCCTTATTCTCTTGATGCAATGATTGATCTAATAATGTGCACATCAGTATGATTAGGTCCATGGCAATTCCTCCAGACTGTTGGGAAGAAACTTATTTAAAAATACATTTTGATAAAAAAGAAGTTGTCTCTAGGTATGTGGCTATGATCCCTGTAAAAATAGAAGGTTTTACAAGAACTCTAAAGTTCTACCAACATGACATGATTTCTTATGACTGTCTCATAGGTGTAGATGCCCTTCAGGATTGTGGTACTTTTAGTTTTAGCAAAGACCATATTTCATTATTTAATCCTGATGTGAAGATTCCTAGAAGATATACCTTTCAGACTATTGTCCCTCTACCATATTCATAAGAAAGAGTCTAGTCATGAATGGATTCACAAATCCATTTCTCTTTGTAAAACCAATATTGATGAAATTATTACAAAAGATAAAAAAGGATCTTTGTTCAGATAATCCTCATGCTTTTATTCAAGAAAAAAGCATGTTTGTTCACTTGATCTATAGATTGTAAAAGATAAAGAAGGAAAAGAAATTGTTCCAAAGTTCAGAGCACATCACAGAGGAATGATCCTCTATGAGAGAAAGGAGTTCCATGAAGAAGATAAAAAAGCTTTTGCAAGGAGGCTTCATCCAAGAATCAAATTCTCCATGGTCGTGTGCTGCCTTCTATGTGAATAAAAGAAGTGAACAGATGAGACAGAAAAAGAGGTTAGTTGTTGATTATAAACCTCTTAACAAATTTATTTCTGCAGTACAGCATCCAATTCCTGCAAAAGACGATATGCTTGCAAGAATCAAAGGTTCGAAGGTCTACAGCAAGTTTGACCTCAAAAGTGGATTCTGGCATATTTTCTTAAAACCAGAAGATACTTATAAAATAGTTTTTGTAGTTCCAGGAGGACAGTATGAATGGAAGGTATTACCATTTGGCCTTAAAACTGCTCCTTCAATTTTCCAGAAAAAAATGGACTCTATTTTTGGAGAACTTTCAGAATTTTTATTGGTTTATATAGATGATATTCTGGTATTTTCCAAATCTCCAAAAGACCATCTAGAACATCTAGAGAAATTCTATGATGTTGTTTATAAGAGTGGATTATGCTTATCTCCATCTAAAATGGAAACATTTAAAGATGAGATGGATTTCTTAGGCATAAAAATTAAAGATGGTTCTATAGAAATGCAAAAGCATGTGGTATCAAAAATTCAAGAATTCCAGATGAAATAAAAGAAAAAGAACGATTCAGAGATTCTTGGGTTGTGTGAATTATGTTGCGGAGCTTTTATAAAATATTCTTTGCAGATAGAATTCTCTTAAATAAGAGATTGAAGAAAAATGCTCCAACTTGGAATGAAGAAATGATGACACTAGCTGTAAAAAGGATCAAGAAGCAAGTCTTGATTTGCCTCTATGTCCCTACGAGAACAAGGAATGAAGATCATTGAATGTGACGCTAGTGAACAATTCTAGGGAGCTGTGTTAAAAGAAAGAAGCTCGAGAATAATAAAGAGAAGGTATGTAGAGATGCCTCGGAGTTCTTTCCAAGGTTCGAATTAAAGTACCATTCTATTCATAAGGAGATATTATTGCTTAAAAGGCCATCAAAGCCTTTTTGTTTTTATTCAAAATGATCATTTTATCCTTAGATCGGATCTCAAGGATTTCAAAGCCGAGACTTCAACAATGGCGATCCAAAGAACAAGGCGCATTCAATCGAATGCAAAGATGGGTCTTTGGTTCGACAATTTTAGCTTTGATGTCGAACATATCAGTGGAAAGAAAAACTCTCTTGCAGATTTTGCAAGTAGAGAATTAAATCACACCAGGAAAGCAAATGTAACACAAATCTCTCATGAATTTGTGGAAACCATCTGGAAAACTGAGACCTACCAAAACTATTTGGAGTCAAAGAAAAGATGTGATAATACTATGTCTTGGGATGCTCAGCATCAACTATTATCCCAAGGTATTATCTCTCATGTCCTAGTCCAAATGACGAGAGGTTGCTCGCAGATTCGTGGATCCACGAAATTCCCACTTGAGTTTCATTCGATTCGAGATCCTATGGTTTTGTACCCTACATCGGGTGATGGTGTCACTCCGGATATGTTGAACCGCGAATGGTGACAGACCTATCATGGGTCTCGAGGCTACGGCAATTAATTCCAAGAACAAACACCTTATGGAGGTTTGAATTTTCCAGACTCTGGCCAGAAGGAGATCCATTCGAGGAATGACATTTGCAATGCAGACCAAGTATTCCTAATGATAAGCAATACATTGCAAATCATTTTAAATATTTTCTTTTAAAGTATTTTCCTACAAAGATTTCGAGTCCCTGCTTAAATGTTTCACCGAATCTTTATCAAGAACATTTTAATTAATTGTAAAATAAGTTGGTATGTCAAAGTTCATTATTATTTGAAGACTAATATCTTTCGGGGCATCATCCTAATCCCGATGGACAACTACGGAGAAGAATCATTATTCACCATACGATGAACATACATCCTCCCGCTCTGGACATTTCTGAGGGTTCTGATCAATACATGTATCCGACAAGGCATCGTCTCAATAGAAATCAAGATGGGAGCGCATCTTTATCTAGAGATTGGTATGAGTGCACTACTTGGAATCTTGATTACTGAGAAAGACAAGATGAGACATCCACTTTCTCGAGATGATGATGAGATAGGACCTAGTGTACAAAAGTATAGTCCTTGATTGTTATGTCGATAGGCATGTTGTCGACTTTAATAAAGTAAGATAAGATTATCTTTTGATCTTATCCGAAGCATGGTGGACCTCCCCACTTTCTAAAGGTGCTATTATGGGTGGCATGTACCCATGTGTGCGTGTCCTCTTACTTTTTTAAAGTAAGAATCTTTTGGGTTACACCGGGTTTTAGGTTGTAGGTTTCGGTCTTTCCGGTGAAAAGCTACTCAATTCCTATAAATTAGGAATCCAAGTTTCACTCACTACATCGGGAAATGACAGAGCATCGAGTGAAGTCAAGTGTCAAGGTGTTTTAAATTTGTAAGTTTGTCTGTGATTATTAAAGTCTGTAATTTCTGGTTAGTTCTTATAAGTACATTTGTCTTCCACTATTGTAAAATTATATTACTATGTTTGGGGTTACTGCATGGGTTGGACACACTCTACACCGCCGTGTAGTATTACTCACACACGGCATTGTGTAGTTGCTTGCTTGCTTGTGACCTTGTGCGTTGATGAGATGATGAGTTACGGATTAATTCCTTGATCTTAACGAGTTCGCCCATAATCCTGGTTGTTATTTCTAGAATGCTTTGCCATTTGGGTGACCATTAGTTTTAGGACCATTTAAAATTGGAACCATCTGATCCCTCAAAGCCTTAAGGAGTTCTTCCATGATCATGTGATGAGTTACGGATTAATTCTTTGATCTTAACGAGTCCGCCCATAATCCTGGTTGTTATTTCTAGAATGCTTTGCCATTTGGGTGACCATTAGTTTTAGGACCATTTAAAATTGGAACCATACTGATCCCTCAAAGCTTTAAGGAGTTCTTCCATGGTCATGTTGGAAGCATTCTAGAAATAACAACCAGGATTATGGGTGGACTCGTTAAGATCAAGGAATTAATCCGTAACTCATCATCTCATCAACGCCCTAGCTAGAAGACAATCACTTCTTTAAGATCCTCATATTAAGCTGCGGAAGGAACTCAATTACTGGTTGGACTGGTATAAATTTCACAAGTAAAGTTGAATCAAACATAGCACATGATCCCAAAACACATACCAAACAATTTATCTTGATGCAAGAGCATCTGATTCACATGCAATCTTGCATCACAAAAAAAGAAAAAATACGTATAGCTGTCAATCCAAACAGCTGAGAGTTTTAAAGTGCCCGTTCTCCTAAAATTCGAATTTGTAACTGCCCTGTTTTATTGGAGCAGCTGTAGGTCGTTAGCTATATTTAGAATTAGAAAGTCAAATTAGGAGTCTTTCTTGTTAGTTGGTTAGTATAATTGTATGTTAGTGTAGATTTAGGGAGAGATAGAGGAGCTGCAAGGGAGATTCGCGAGTTGGAGAAGAGGGCATAAAATATAACCAAAATTTCAAAATGCTCCGATTGAAATTCTGAGAGGTCTTTGTTTATCTTGATCTTATGATGAAAAACCTTTCTCTGTTTTTGTACAACTGCAATAGTTAAAGAGTTATGTGTGCCTAAAGGTTTCAGTTGTATGTGTATAGAAACAAAGTCTACATGTGTTTGTATAGCCCTTTGAGGCTTAGAGTTGTATGTGTGATTATACAGTCCATTGAGACTATGTGCTGAATGTTGTAATGCCCATTGAGGCTTGAATCAATAAAAAGAATGTTGTTCTGCATTAGAAACTGCTGTGTTACTCTATAGCTGCAAGGTTGGGCTCTTATTCAATTGAGACCCCATACCTTGACTGCATCAATTGGTATCAGAGCAAGGTCTTTCCTTGCCGGGTTGAGTGTGTGAGGCTCTTGTATGAGTCCATTGTAGGCTGTGAAAAAGAAGTCTGTTGGAGATAGTTGCAAGTTGTGAAAAAGAAGCTTGCATGGAAAAGAGGATAGGTTTGTTGTAGGTGTGTGAGAAGTCATACAAGTATAGAGAGTGAAAGAGAGGCTCTTGTTTGAGTCTATTGCAGGTTGTGAAAGAGAAGCCTGCTTGTTGAAGATATGGCACACAAGAAGGGAGGAGCACCACAAGTAGAAGACTTGGTTGAGATGTTGAAGGAAGTCCAGGCAAGATTGGACATGATGGAAGATGCACAAAGTGAAGATGTTGCAGCAGTAAGTGAAGAAGAAGAGATGATGGAGATGTTGTTATCCCTACAAGAAAAGTTGGATGTCTTGGAGAGAGGACAAGCTAGCAAAGCAAAGAGACTAACAAAGGTCAAGGTGAAGGAAAGAGGTAAACCCACTTGCAATGTTGTTTTGTTTAGTGGTAAAGAGAGCCCAAATGAGCTCATGAGATGGATAGCTGTTTATTGGAGAGATCTCCAAGAGAGGAGACAAAGGAAGGGAAAGAAGAAGGTGAAAAGTTGGGAACATATGGTTTCCAAGTTGATGGGGCTAGTTTTGCACCCAAGAATGCAAGGAGAGTGGTTGAAGAAGCTTCATGTCTTGAGGCTTGAGAGAGGAAGGAAGAAGATTGCTGTGAAAGGTAATAGGAGAGAGAAGTTGCCATGTGAGCAGCTCAAAGCTATTCCAAGAAATAGCAAGGAGAAGGATATGAGTGAGGAGAAGAAGGTTGTCTTGAAAGACAACAAGAGAGTGAGGTTTCTATGTGAGGAGCCCAAATTTGATTTTCAGAACAGCAAAGAGAAAGAGGTTTGTGAGCAGCCCATAGAAGAAGAGATCTTCATGAATGAGGATGTAGAGGTGATAGATTGTGAACTGGAAGGAGGAGACCCATTATTTGATGATGGGAAAGCGTTTGTGGAATCCCATAAGTGGGAAGAGGTTGAGTTTTCATTGAAAGATAAAGACAAAGAATTTCATATTTCTCTAGGTATTTATATGACAACTTTTCTTTGTATTTTCTGCAGTTCATGAGTTGAATCCATTGATTTCGGTATAAATCAGGAGTAAAGTGACAGCTGCACAAGCTTCACTGGAAATCACAATTTGGATACGAGAAAAGATCTGAGAAAGGTGATTGTGAATCTGATCCCTTTCCCTATTGGGATTCGCTCCCTGGCCTTTGATAGGCTTCTTTCTACCTGTACAGAGTCTTAAGGTATGTACCATTAAGTATTGGAAAGCATCCCTTAGGAAGACAGCAGTTTTTTTTGTTTATGAAGTAGCCATTGTGATTTTCAATTGTTGAAGCTCTTTTAAATTATTTTTCAATCTGATTCCCTTCCCTCCTCAGAGTCACTCTCGTAGAACCAAATATACATTAATTTTTCTGAGGTGCTTTGAATTAGTATATATTAATTTGATAAATGGCAGCCTCTTTAAGGTTTTTATAGTCTTTATGAGAAATATTGTCTTTGCTATTTTTGTATAGATGGTGGTTGGAATCTGCTTTTTTGCATCTAGAGCCTTATTCACATTTTAATATTCCACATCTTCTGTAACATTTCGTCCACTTTCAATATTCCATAATCACACTCATCCACATTCAATGCTCAACAACCTTTGTGAAATTTAATTTTCAATGCTCCATAATCATTCAACAATCCATAACCACACTCACCCATATTTCAACGCTCTATAAGTTTTGTAACATATCCTCAACATCCAATATTTCATAACCACTGTTAAAAATAATTTTCAATGTTCCACAACCTCCGTGACAAGTCCTCTAGTTTCAATACTCCACAACCTTTGTGACAAGTCCTCTAGTTTCAATACTCCATAACTACACTTACCCATATTTCTTTACTCCACAACCTCCTTGACATGTTCTCCATTTTCAATTCTCAATGACTATTCAACACTCCTTAACCACATTCAGCCATATTTCAATCTGTCAAATTTAATACTCTTTAACCATGCTATTCATATTTAAATGCTCCAAAACCTTAATTACATGTCCTCCACTTTTTATACTCAACAACGACCGTTATTCATGTTTCAATGCTCGCAACCTCTGTGACATCCTCTAGTGACCCCTCTGTCGATCTCTGAATTTTTTTCAAATTATTATTTTTCCATTATAATCCATTAGAAGAGAAGTGCCACTTAATTTACTCGCAATTAACTTCACGTTATAGCTTCATTATAGGTTGTGTTGATTAATTCTTGGAACTGCTCATAAGTAATCACACTTAACTATTTGTCATTTAGTCTTTACTACGTTTGGGGTTCTGCGTGTTGGACCAACTTTACACCGCTGTGTAGTTGTTTTGCTGCTTAGCAACCTTGTGCGTTGAAGAGATGACGAGTTAAGGATTAATTCCTTGATCTTACATGTCCTCCACTTTTTATACTCAACAACGACCGTTATTCATGTTTGATGCTCGCAACCTCTCGTGACATCCTCTAGTGACCCCTCTCGCCGTTCTCTGAATTTTTTTCAAATTATTATTTTTCCATTATAATCCATTAGAAGAGAAGTGCCACTTAATTTACTTGCAATTAACTTCACCTTATAGCTTCATTATAGGTTGTGTTGATTAATTCTTGGAAGCTTTGCTCATAAGTAATCACACTTAACTATTTGTCATTTAGTCTTTACTACGTTTGGGGTTCTGCGTGTTGGACCAACTTTACACCGCTGTGTAGTTGTTTTGCTGCTTGGCAACCATGTGCGTTGAAGAGATGACGAGTTAAGGATTAATTCCTTGATCTTAACGAGTCTGCTCATAAATCTGGTTGTTATTTCTAGAATGCTTTGCCATTTGGGTGACCTTTAGTTTTAGGACCATTTAAACTTGGAGCCATCGATCCCTCAAAGCTTTAAGGAGTTCTTCCATGATCATGTCATCTAGACAAAAGCAATGGATTAGTTGGCATGCACCGCCTATTCCGAGGTTTACCTACATGTTATCCAAATTCGTTCTCCTTTTCGGGCCGGCGAAAGAAGCACTGCATTCGACGGGGAGTTTAGAGGCGGATAGATCATAAATGTGTATCGTTTTGTAGCTAGGGATGAAATCTAACTGACCCTTTATTACTCGGGTTTGTGGAGAGATGGATAGCACCTTAAGAGGATGTGATCTTATCCTAACTATTTTAGGTTGTGCCTTTCAACCAAGGTAAGAGAACCTATTTTGTAACCTCTGATTATTGAAGGAGACGTAGATACCTTTCTTTTGCACAAATTTTATAAAGAAAACCCTAGGAAAATATGATCAACACACCAAATCTGACTCTCACGAGTTGTCACTTCCAAATTATGGAGATATTTTCAAAGCCTGAGGCCTAGGTTTATGAAGACATTTGGAATCCACGATCCGTTTCGCATACTTTAGCAAATGGATTTTGTTCTTCTGTGGATATACAAAGCAAAACAGGGGTAGTTCGGGGTAGGATTGGTTATTTTGAATAAATTTTTGGTGGGAGATCAACAAGATAGATTGGACTTTGTCAGATCCTTGAGAAACTTCACAACAAATGGAGAACTCAATAACAGAAAGCTTTCAAAATAGTTAAAACATTCCTTCAACCAGAAGGTGTGCATCAATGGAGGCCCAGACATGCACTTTTTCACACAATCTTTGAGATTCTAGCACGAAGGCTCAAGTTAGAAGACCCAATAAAACATCAAAATCTAAGATCAGTCACGCTTAAGGTACACCCAAAGGCTTACAAACAATCTCTATCAACATATGAAAGAAAAGTGATTTTAAATCGTTTATTTCATTCCCAGATGAAAGCTCTTCTGAAAAATGAAATTGCAGATGCCACTAAACTATCACAAGGATTGAGATCTGTGTGATTCAAAGAGATTTTGATACAAGATTGCATAGGAACAAGAAAAACTACTTGTAGACAATCAGAAAGTGAAATAAACACAATTTGCCAGAGATTTAACACGAATTAACTCAAAGTTTATCAGATTTCATTAGCAGGGGAGAGTTATTTAAACAATCTCAGAGCTTGTTGATGGCTATACACTCATAACTAGTGTTACACAAGAGACGCGCCGGGGGTTTCAAGTCCGGACGTTTGGGACATCTCGGGGACTTGGGGACGGGGCAGGACGTTTCCCTGCCGTCCCCATTTTCCAAAAATAAGGGGGACGTCCCCTAAAAACTAGAACGCACCGGGACGTCCCGGTGCAAATTTTGATTGGGTGTTTCGTTGGGGACGTCACGACATCCCCAACGTCTTTCACGCGGCGCCTAAGGTAAAATTGGTTTTTTTATCATTTTTATGTTTTTTAAAATATTTTTTTAAACTTTTAATGCTTTCTAATTAAAACTAACATGACCTAACCCTAAAAGCAACAAAAAAACTTATAAAAAGAGCATTTCATACTCATTCTAATCACACCAAGCAAGAGCAAAAAAAAAAGGAGCAAGAGTAAAAAAAGAGAAGGCAAGAGCAAAGAGCAAAAGCAAGGAGCAAGAGCAAGAGCAAGAGGTATGTACATACATTACTAATTTACTACCATTCTTTGTTTTTTTTTTTTAATTTCCAAATGCAAAGTTGAAAGTGAAGGCATTGCATTTGCTTGTATTTTTTTTCCTATTTGGATTAGCAAGTGATGGAATGAGATAAAGCATAAAGGGAGGGCATTTTTATTGTTTGTTTTTTTAATTTTTAAATGTATTCATCGCTGTTTTTTTTTTTTAATGTATTTCTATTTTTTTAAAAAAAAATGTATTCAAAAATGCATTCATTCATTTTTTTATTGTATTGTATAGTTATATTGTTTTGTATTTTAATTATTGCAGCTTCAAAATGAGTTCCGATAGTGATTATCAAGCTGAATATGAGGTTGAAATGGGTGTGCGGAGAAGGAACACAATCGAAACACCTAATCTGCTACTAGTTCACTGAGGAGTGTGGACAAGTTCGATTGCCCCTCGAAATGTTGAAAAAGTATGCTAGGGGGCTTTTGATAAGAAAAAACCTTTGAAACAATTTGGTCAAATTATGCAGGGTCCTAGATCAAACATTTCAAGGGGCACTAAAATATGGAAATGCAACATTTGCTCATTATCTTGGTCAGGCAACATTACTAGGTTGAATGCACATTTATTGCACATTGCGGGGAAAGGTGTAGGCATGTGTGGACAACTATCACTTGAAGAGAGGGCAGAAATGGTGAGGTTGTATAATGGAGATATGGTGGAAAAGGTTCCAGAAGTTCGTGGCCGTCATGTTAGTGGCACTGGCACCCCTTCTAGTTCTGTGAGAATTAATACCGGTAGTGTTACAGGTGCATCTTATGAGGTGTTTGAATTGGATGCTTTTGGTAGTAGTAGGGGGAAGAGGAAGGTTGTGGCCTCCAATCCAGTTGTTGAAATGTATGATACAAAGGCTAGAGAAGAGGCTGATGATGCCATTGGAAAATTCTTTTTTGCTACTGGCATTCCATTTCATGTTGCTCGCTCTCCTTATTTCAAGGAGGTTGTGGCTAAGATAGCCAAAGCAGGTGTGAGTTATGTGCCCCCAGGAGACACGAAGTTGAGAACCACAATCTTGGATAAGAACTATTCCAAGGTTAATTTACTGATGGAGGAAATGAGGTGCACATGGGTCTCTCACGGTTGTAGCATCATCATGGATGGGTGGACAGATATCAGACACCACCCACTCATAAATATCATTGTTTCATGCAGAGAGGGTCCTTACTTTTTGAGGGCAGTTGATTGTTCGGGGGAAGAAGAAGGATGTAGAGTTTCGATTCACCATTTTGCGAGATCTTTATTGAGGAGGTTGGCCCTACCAACGCGTTGTGCGAGTTATTACGGATGCTGACATATGTGTGCGGGGGCAGCAAGTAAGCTTGTCGAGGCTCATTACCGACATATATATTGGACCCCATGTTGTGTGCATGCCATGAACAATGCACTAAAAGATATTGGAAAAATGATTGGGTCGAAAATGTAGTGGTTGATCTTTAGAGATGCGAGATGTTCATCTGGACCACCATACGTCATTGGCACTCTTGTAGCTTTTCGAGGAAGGAATTCCTCAAGCCCATGGGGCACATATGTTGTGCATACCAGGGAACAATGCTTTGAACACTGCAAAAGATATTGGAAAAATTTATTGGGTCGAAAATGTAGTGGCTAATGCTTTAGAGATGTGCGAGATGTTCATCTGCTGACCACCATACG
This sequence comes from Taxus wallichiana var. yunnanensis, assembly GCA_018340775.1. Lineage (NCBI taxonomy): Eukaryota > Viridiplantae > Streptophyta > Pinopsida > Cupressales > Taxaceae > Taxus > Taxus wallichiana. The sequence continues at coordinate 187,183,535 of CM031238.1, forward strand.
TCATTGGCACTCTTACGTAGCTTTTCGAGGAAGGAATTCCTCAAATTTAGTGGACACACGTTTTGCATCGTATTTTATTTTCTTTGGATAGGATGGTTGAGTTACGGGAATCATTATGGTGCATGGTCATGACATCAGAGTGGTCTAGGTGGGATGGGTCGAAGACAGAGCAGGGGAAGAAGGTGAAAGCAATTGTGGTGAATGAAACATTTTGGATAGATGTGAGATATATCACATCCATAATATCTCTAGTTTTCAGTGTGATAAAATATGGGGATTCTAAGAGCCCTAGCCTTGGTGAGATATACGAATGTATTGATAGTATGCTTGGCCAAATGAAGGTTGTTGTTCGAGCAAGGGACCCCACCTTGGAGTTCTACCATCACCATATTCAGCCTATCATTGAGCGGAGATGGGAGAAGTTGAACACTCCTTTACACATGGTTGCATATGCACTAAATCCGAAAGTGGTATGTTGAGAGGCTGTGAGTTCTCCCAGTAGATGATGAGGAGGTGAGGAAGGGTTTCTTGAAAGCCCTTAAAAAAATGTATAATGCGAGAGGATGCTTCAGTGAGTCAGAACTGATTGGCTCAAGTTTGCTTATACGGATGGCTACAAAAATCATCAAAGATAGACAAGACCACATTGGCACATGAGTCCAATTAGTTGGTGGCGATTGTATGGACATGTAGGATTGCTACGTACACTTCTTTATTCGTCTTCTTTCTCAGTTTCTAGTTCCTCCGCTTCGAGAGGAATTGGTCAACATATGGGTGGATCCACTCTCTTAAGAGGAACAAACTTACCTCTAAGAGAGCGAGAGAAACTTGTTCTTTGTACATAGTGCCTTGCGTCTCATGGATCATGAAGACACCTACGTCTGAGAGAGCATAACATTGCGGTGGGATGTGGATCACGAGGATGCAAGGCAAGAGTTGATGAAGATCGGGAGCAGCGAGGCTGGTTGATATCTCCTTTGCGAGATGCTGAAATGACATTGATCTGAGATACTCTAGTGAGGAGGAGCGGTTCTGTTGTTCCTTCGGAGGGCTCGATAGTGATTTTTGAGTTTGTACTTGTCACTTGTCATTTTGGTTATGTAATGTCATTTTGGTTATGAGACATGACATAATATTTAAGTATAACATATGTAATGTGGGTGTAGTTGTACTCTTCTCATGTTGATTATTGAAGAGTAAGACTAAGACTTGTTTTAAATTTTCAGCTTTACTATTTACTATTTAGTCTTTCATTGTCATGTTGAAGTTTTGAACATTGAATATAATATATATAGCTGTAGCATTTTGGGCCTTGGCTTATGTGATGAATAATTGGATTAATCATTAGTGGTTTCGATCTTCAAACTTTCAATTTTAAGTCTTAGGTTATTGAATTATTCTTTATTCATGTTATATTTGTAAAATTAATAAAATATATATATTTTTATTAGCCGTCTGTCCCCATTGTCCCGAAATTTTCAAAAAAATTTGCCGTCCCAGAGTCTTAGGTAACTATGCTCAAGTAACAACTCAACATGAATGAAAAATCTAACACACGGGGAAGTTAACCGGATTTCTCGGAAGATGAGCTTCTCTCAAAAATTTCTCGTGAAAATGAACTCCCGACCATTTGCATGACAAATTCATGCAATATATAACTTTCACTCACTCACTCACTTTGCCCTCAAATCTTCTCTCCAAAAGTGGAATATTGAAGCACCTTTGCTTTTTGATATTTACGGAAAATGACATTTAACAAACTCACAAAAAGTTGTGGGATTGTTCTTTCAAAAGGTGAATCATTACAAAACTTTCATCATTCTTCAAAATGGAGGCACGTTTTTCACTTCCATGCATGTAGATCCCTTTCATTACATCATTTTAACTTTTCCCTTCCCAATTTTTACTCTGCTGACTTTGGATCCGGTAATTCACGTTTTTCACGGACGAGTAGAAATTCTTTTGAAAAATGTCTTGGATTCACAAATTGCACCCCCAAATTGATTAATCTGGACCTAGCAGGCCAAAATGACACAAATTGGCAAAAAATTCGATGAAGATTGATGCAAAAAATGCATCTCCAAACTTCCTGGAGCTCAAATGGCGGCCAAACTGGTGAAATGCACACTACCATCGATCTGTTCCTCAACTTCAAATTTGAGCCCTCCACGTGGCAGATCCGGGCCTCGGGACATCTTTTTACCTTTTTACTACTTTTGGAAAATTTGCACAATTTCTTGATTTCCTCCGCCGTTCATGATGAGATTTGGGCCTGACACATGGTGCAATATGATTGGATACGGAGTCGCACTCAATTTTACACATTTTGCATCTTTCTGGAAAAAAGGAAAAAATTCATTTTTCCTCCGCAGCTCCGCCCTTCCGCTTCAAGTTTCTAAAGTGGGTCCCAGTGGAACCCCGGGTCCCTTTATGCCTTTAACTCCCTTTTCCCTCAAAGGGAAAATTTTTCACTTTTCCTCCATCAGCCCGCACCTCGTTATTGACTTCTCAGATGAATTTTGACTTTTTACCCTCGGGCTTACAGGTTAGTTTGATACTTTGAGTCATTTGAATACAAGAGGCAAAATTTCCAAGTTGCCCCGATAAGTGCGCCTCCCGCCTCTTTGACTTTTAAAAGCGCCACGTGTTACCATGGCGCACCTTGAGGTGGTCACAAAAATTTGATACCTTGAACGAGCACGGGCTCACCATGTGTCCTGTTCCGGCGAGATTTGTCTAAATGCTTGAAACCCAACGGAAGGCACCACGTGTCATGCTCCGAGGCAGTCTCCTTTTGGCCGTTGAAAAGTCTAAGTAAAATGCAAAGCAAGCAAGGAGGCCTCCACGTGTCCTCCCAGCGCTACTTCAAAGCTAGACCAAAAATTTGATTCTCAAACGAGTGTCGTTCACCCACGTGGACATATTTATGAGTTGAGGCTTTTTATAGAATTTTTGAAGTATTTAGCTGAGCCGCGTCTAACCAAAATGTGCCACGTCCCCTGTAGATGCAAGGATGCGGAGTCGGCCGAGAGAAAACGCAGCCGTCAAACCGTAAAATATAGAAACACGAGCATTTGAGCCTGAAAATGAAGTTTTCTTCAATGACAGAGAGTTTAGACTATTGCAAGGCTCAAACACGATCCTTAGGGACACATCAACTCATTCTTCTTCAAGTATTTCAAGGCAAAATGTCAAGAACACAAATTATGACAAGCGGTGGCGATAGAGGGAACGGAAAACGTGAGTTTTGAAAGGACAGAGCAGGGAACTCAAAATACGAGACCTTTCCGGAGGCAAAGACACTATGGGACCAATATGGACCCATACATGATCTTTGACCCAGGGCAAACTAAAAATGGCAACAAAGACCAGCCAAGCACAACATGGGGAAGGATAAAATGACAGAGGCCGTAAATCAATAAATTTCCAAGGGCACAAATGGGGCGAGACAATTTTGAGCACCAACACAGGCTCCGACTCGGGGATGGGCACTCCTGCGAGGGCCCAAGAACAAAAGTATACTAAGTGCCAAAATATCCATTGGGCAAACGGAGTTACAAGCCAAAACACCCAAAAACCAGCTGATAAACCGACCAAAATGACTGGCACACACAAAGGCAAACCACAAACCGACAAAACAAAAAAGCGTACACCTTTATACAAGTGATATGCAAACCTCAGTTTTGGGGATCAATCCAAAAAATGCTTCAAATGTCTGCCATTAATAGGCAGCTCAAGCAATTCCCCATCCAGGTCCTTGAGGAAAAAGGTATTCTCACCAATTCTTATGTCAATGGAATATGGGCCCATCCACAAAGCATCAAATTTACCATGCTTGCCCTTATCTTCATGCCTTCTATCCCATGATAACACAAGATCTCCAATACTGAAAGCTCTTGGGGTTACCTTCTTATCAAATAGCTTCTTCATCCTCTCTCTGAATTTTACATGCCTCATAATGGGATGCTCTTCTTGCTTCATCAAGCTCGACAATCTGATTAATCCTTGCTTCATATGGATTGATTTCTTGGTCTTCAAGTTGTTGAACAAACTGAAATGAAGACAATTGCAGATGTAAGGGTAAAGCAGAGCTTGTGTTCCATATACCAATTCAAACGGGCTTTTACCAGTAGCTCTTTTGGCAGTGATCTTGTCAGCCCAAACAACAAATTTTAGTTGCTCACCCCACTTCTTCTTGTTCAATTCCAAAGTCCTTTTAATGATCTTCAACAGGTTTTTATTGTTGGACTCAGCCTGTCCATTTCCTTGTGGATTGTAGTTAGAAGCATATGTCAACTTTATCCCATACTCTTTGCACATTGCCACTAAAGGTCCAGCTCTAAAACTCATGGCATTATCAGTAATAATCTTGACTGGCACTCCAAATCTACAGATGATATGATTCAATATGAAGTCCATTACAACTTGGTGTGTTGCCTTCCTAGTGGGGATTGCTTCCACCCATTTTGTGAAAAAAATCAGTAGCTACCAAATTCCATTTGTGTCCAAGCACTTGATGAATCGGAGATTTCACCAATGAAGTCAACCCCCATTGTTTGAAAGGAGCTTGATTGATACAAGCTGAAAGGAAGGGATCACAAGCTTTGATCTTAGGAGAAAGCGCGACAACTCTCACATCTTCTAACCAATGAATTGCATCCTTGAAAAGAGTTGGCCACAATAACCAGCCCTTAGAACTTTGTGTGCAATAACTTTTCCAGACAAAATGTCCTCCGAAACTCCCCCATGGAAATCAACAATTATTTTGGGAGCTTCCTCTTGATCACACATCTCAAGATGATTCCTTAGGAGAAACGCCGACAACTCTCACATCTTCTAACCAACTGAATTGCATCCTTGAAAAGAGTTGGCCTCGATAACTTGACCCTCGGAACTTTGTGTGTAGTAACTTTTCCAGCAAAAATGTCCTCTACAAACTCCCCCATGGAAATCAACAATTATTTTGGGAGCTTCCTCTTGACTTTTTCACACATCTCAAGATGATTCCTTCAGGGTTCTTCCAAGCCAACCCAAAGTTTGTAATGATATATTTTTGAGAAGCCAACTTGAGGGCTCTTTTCTTATTTTTATTCAAATGCCAGGGAAGCATAAGTGTCTGAGATAAAAGATTACATCCTTGTACCATTCAGAACTCAACAATTTCTCAAGAACATCTGCCCTTTCTTCCTCTACCTCATTTACTTCAGCATTCTGCAGATTGCTTTCAGCCATGAGCTTGGCAAGACCCAAACCTCTTACTAGCTTTGTGGTTTGGATGTCCATATCATACTCCTGTAATTTGTTGACCCATCTACACCTTTTGCTTGAGATCTCCATCTCTGATAAGATGTCTTTCACCATTGTGTGAGGAACATAAGCAACAATTTTGGAACTCAAAATATAAGGCCTAAAAACTTTTGTTGCTTTTACCAAGGCAAATGCCTGTTTCTCCATGATTGTGTATTTCAACTCAGCTGCTTGCAATGCCTTACTAAAGAAGGCAATAGGTCTTTCAGCTCCATCATCATCCTTTTGCAACAAAACAGATGTAATGGTGTGCTCAGAAGCAAAGGAGAAGATTTGGAAAGGTTTCTTGTAATTTGGGAACTCTTTAGAACATGAGCATGCTTAATGCTTCCTTGATTCCATCAAAAGCTTTAAGGGCAGCCTCTTCCCACTTGATATTCTGGTCCTTCTTCAACATGCAAGTGACGGGGAGAGTCAACTCAAGCAAAATTAGACACAAACCTTCTAATGAAATTGATTTGACCAAAGAAGGATTGGATTCCTTTCTTAGTTTTGGAACCGGGATCTTGCTGATAGTTTCTATCCTTTGTGGATCAATCATAACTCCTTTAGACACAATGTGATCAAGTAGTTTTGCTTTTTGCACTCCAAAATGGCACTTCTTTGGATTGGGTGAAATGCCATATTCTCTACATCCGATCAAAGCATTCGTTCTAAATCTTTATAAGCGGTCAATTCTTTTGCTAGAAAAAAGTAATATCATCTTGATAGACAATGATAAAATCATTGATATAGCGGTAAAGTAACGTCCATGGCCCTTTGAAAAGTAGCTCTAGCATTCATTAAACCAAAGGGCATCCTGACAAAAACATATGTTCCCCATGGAGTAGTAAAGGCAATTTTAATCCTCTCTAATTCTTTGACAACAACTTGGTTATAACTGGAGAAACCATCCAAAGTAGAAAGCATTTCAAAACCAGTCACTAATTGCAGCATGTTTTCCATGTTTGGTAGAGGATAGTTGTCTTTCATTGATGCTCTATTTAGATTTCTGAAATCCACACAAAGTCTGATATCTCCATTTTTCTTTCTAACCGGCACCAAGTTTGCAACCCAAGAAGAATACCTTGTGGGTTGAATGATTCCTCCATCTCTCAACTTTTTCAATTCCTCTTGCATTTTGAGAGAAAGGAGTGGGTTAATTGGCCTTTATGCATCGAATGGTTTGGCATCTTTCTCAAGAGGGATTTCATGTCGAATGGTTTGGCATCTTTCATTGATGCTCTATTTAGATTTCTGAAATCCACACAAAGTCTGATATCTCCATTTTTCTTTCTGACCGGCACCAAGTTTGCAACCCAAGAAGAATACCTTGTGGGTTGAATGATTCCTCCATCTCTCAACTTTTTCAATTCCTCTTGCATTTTGAGAGAAAGGAGTGGGTTAATTGGCCTTTGCTTCTATCTGAATGGTTTGGCATCTTTCTCAAGAGGGATTTCATGTTGGAACAAGTCTTCTCTATATGCTTTCAGCTCGGAATAAGACCAAGCCAAACAGTCCTGATATTGTTTCAACAATTGGATATAGGACTGTTTTTCTTCCTTGTTTAAACCACTCCCTAACCAAATCTTCCTTGGTTTCTCCTTTGTTCCCAAGTCATGCTCTTCAACATCTCTAGATGCAAACATGTTTCTATTGATTATACAATCAACATTGTTAAAATTTGACTCAAAGCGACCAACCCTCCAGGGATGGTGTTAGTCTTGATTGAATGATATCCTGCCAAACAAGGTTTCTTTTCCATCGCATTGCGGACCAATGTTTCCAAATCAATAAGCTCATCCACAAACTCACCTTGGTTCTACAAAACCTCTGAACATGAGCATCATCATCAAATACTTGCCAATGTTTGATGTTATCAGGGATTGTAGGCCTAGTGAGTATTTCTACATCATATTCACAATATGGAGAAAGCAGTGCACAATTGTCAAATCTTGACCCCAACACTGCTAGCCTATCTGCAATCATATTTAAACATGTCATGATGAACAATGTTGAAGGAATCAAACATCTCAATCAGATCCCAAACTGCGTGTTTGTATTGTTTCATTCACTGATTTTTTGTTGCATACAGTTTTCTAACTTGTTTGACAACCAACTCAGAATCTCCCTTTACAATGACATCCTTTACGCCATACTTCCAAGCAATCCTCACCTAACAATAATGCCTCATACTCAGCTATGTTATTGGTGCATTGAAGTTAAGTTTGAAAGAAAAAATAAATTCCTCTTTGCTTAGAGATCAAAACAACACCAACACCATTACAAATTTGGAGCAAGCTCCATCAAATAACAAAGTCCATGGAGAGCCTACTTCTTCAAGACACTTAGAATGATCCATCTTGTGCTCCTTACCATCAGCAACCCAAATAAAATTATCAACATCAACATCAACAAATAATACTTCATAAGAAGCATTGTTTGGATCCTCAATTAGATGCAACATCTTCTTCTCTCTATATAATTTTACAAGGTTACCTTCAATAGGAATGGTGGAAAAAGACATCCATTTGGACACTTCCTCCAACACTTGCAGCCCACTTTCTTGACAATAACATACCCCATTTGGCAGGGCAATCGACAATTACAACATCAAGCTTCAAATTCTTACCCGGATAGGCTGCAAGTTGCACCACCAAACCTTTGACACATCCAACAACTGGCACTTCCCTGGAATCCATGGCGTACACTTGCCATACACTGTTGTTACTTTGATATCTAACTCATTCATAACTTCCAAAGGCATGACATTGCATGATGCCTCGGAGTCAAACATACAATTATGTAGCAACTTGTCCTTGATGATCAAAGTTGTGAAGAAAGGGTCAACACTCAACTGAGATTCAACCAAGGATGTTCCCAAATATACCTCCGGTGGTTCACCAAATTCTTCCAATGCTGATGTCTTTCCTACCTCTGCAATAGCAAGTGGAGCTTCTACAACATTCACATTCCTTTTCATGGCAGCCTTCTCCTCCTTCAATCCCAAATACTCAAGTGCTCTCTTCTTGTGCTCAGGCATTCTAAACAGCTCAACAATTGGAACATTGACCTTGATATGGCTCAAAACTTGAAGTCATAGGGAATGTATTAAGACAAAAGGAAGGAGGACTGGAAATTTCATCAGATGGCACAAGGTTTTTAACAATTTAAGCATGGGGTGAAGCATAACTTTTGCTTGGGACAGTAGGGCTCTTATTAGATGTTTCTTTCTTAGGAACCTCTTTTGGGATATTAGAAAACAATGGGGTTTTATTTTTGGCTTGAGGCCCACTCCTTGATAACCTTACTTCTTGTGTTATACTCCTCTTGGGCCACTACAACATTCATAAGTAGTTGCGATCCTCTTAGAGGTATGCCTCCATTGTGCTTTGCCTCATATTGTTCGTAGGCTTTATCCATGATTAGCCTTTCAACTACTTCTTCATCAGTATCTGGACTGGGAGTAGATTCTTCTTCTTGAAGTAGAGCTTGAAATTCTTCTGTAGCCTTTTGGATTGCTCGTTCAAGAAGTGAGAGATGATGTTGTCTCCAGAATTTGCATTCTGGTGTGCCTAAAGTAGGAACAAGATTGGATACTAGTGCCGGGGGTACCTTTTCTTCTATTTCTTCTGGGAAATAGAAATGGAAAATGTCGGGAGCTTTGTCTTGGTGTACCACGACCATAAGGACCTCGACCATGACCACGATATCGTCCACATCCTCTACTCGGGGGAAGAGAAAAATGATATGGATCTTGCTTGAGTGGTTGTTGAGCGCGTGGGCTTTGGCGCAAGTCCTCGGCTTTCAAGTTGGATCTTGGCTTGAAGTTTGAGCTGGAGATCCTAAATATGAGCTGACAAAGAAATTGATGATGAAAAGGTGAGGAGAACATTTCTGCAATGAAGCTTAACTCGATCCAACTTACGCTTGAGGACAATAGAACTGGGAGGTATGAATGGATGTTCATATGAGCTCCGATTCATGTTGCATTGAAATGAGGGCGTGAATCATAACCAGAGTTAGAATCTGAATAAACTTCTTCAGAGGATGAATCAGTCTGTTGGTTAGCTGCAACATTTAACTCTTGGTATTCAATATCTGAAAGGCAACTTTCACTATCAGATATTAGAACATAATCATCTTCAACAAGATGATTATCATGAACAAAATTTACTTTAGCCTTGCCTTGGCTTTCTGTCCTTTCGAGGGCAATTTGGCTATAGTGATTTCCTTTGCAGATAAAACATTCAATGGGTTTATTTTTAGGGAAATATTTCTTTCACCTAAAAAACTTTCTTTTAGACCTAGCAGGTGGTCGAGTATACAATCAACACATTTCTTTTTGTCTTTGAACTTCTTTTTAATTTCTTGTGCTTATGGTGCTTTGGCAAAGAACATCCAAAGTGATTTTGGTCTAATTGCAGGGTACAAAACTTAACACCTAAAGCTTTTTGAGCTAACATAGCTTGCTTTTTATTTTTACATTCAAGACAAAGACGTTTATTGGTTTCATTGATGATCTGATTGATTCTACCTAGAGTCAGATCTTCTTCAGATAGCCCATGCATTGCTTTCTTATATTCATCTACAAAATACTGAGGATATGATTCTACATACCTGAGTTTCATTGTAGCATCAAAGGGCATACAGTATTATAGAATAATTTCTGCATGTAACATTGGTATTCTAGATACCTTTGTCATATCACACAATTGAGCCCTTAAAAATTCAGTTCTGTTGAGGAGTTTTCATCATTAATTGTGCCAATGAATTCTGCAATGATGGCAGTAGTTAAACTAGCAGTTCCACTGCCAATGCGATCAGCTCCTTGTCCTACACCATTAATGATGGTGTCTTGTTGTTGAGTGGGAATAGCATCCCACCATTCTTTTAGAATCCCAACAAAACCATTTGTAATAATACTGGCAACATCTTTATCATGTTTGTTAAACTGAAGGACTTGGGTATTAGCCCAACCTATCATGCCATGTATCATTTCTTTTATCTCTTATGGAGATTTACATTCAATCTTGTAGTAGTTAGGCTTGAAATTCTGAGTACGCATAGTATTATGAAGAGGTGGTGCATTGCTTTCATGCATATTGGTGTCATGCATACCTTCATCCATGATAACACTTTCAGCTTCTTTGGCTATGAGCCTTGCCATTCCAATTTTCTTCTCCTTACTGAGAGGAGATTTCATAGCAGTCAACTTGTGCCCATGTGATCGCCTTAGACCAATTTGGATTGGAGCTTTGAGAACTAGAAGAAATGCTGCTTTTGTCAGACTGTGAGACTACCTAAATTATGGACAACACTTGTTAGAGTAGGAAAATTTTGCTCTAGCTCAGAGATAGAGAAGCAAAGATTATTAACTTTATCATTGACATTCTGGATACTATCAATGACCTTTTTTTCTGATCCTTAGAGAGAGGCATGCATGCAGATTGTTGAATATGTGATTGAAGGCTATTGTTGACTTGATCAGGAACTTTTTGTAAGGTAGTATGCATATGATGAACATTTGTGGATAAAGTATCTACCTTTTTGGTTAACAGGAGGACAATGAGAATGGATGTCACCTCTCTGATGGAGCTCAATAGCTTTCAACGTATCTTGCATTCGCTTGAGATTTTCATTATTAGAGGTGATATGGTCATATATGGCCTTAGTGGCTTTGTTGTTCCAATTCATCATAGGCAAGCTTCAGACTATTCTATCTTGGAATCTAGTTGTCATTGATACCAGTATTGTCGACGTTGTTGTCGATCTTAGTATAGACTTCAAAATCTTTAACAGGAGGGAAGTCTACAGTGTCAACTTCTGAGGATGAGGCATCCTTAGAATCCATAGAAATCTGGGCTTTTCTAAGCAAAGCTTGAGCACGACTGAGAGTTTGATAAGAACTAGACAGGGAACAACTATTTGTATTTATACGTGGACCATTTTTGGAATATACTTCTACGTTGGACAAGAACTTGATAGTGGTCACACCAGAGACAGTCAGTATTCGGATCATGTACCAAAGAAGGATGGCTACACTGAGGAAGATCTTCTTCATGGCTCTTTTCTTTGTCAGATAGAAAAGATTGAGTGGAAGAGGAAGTGGATAAGCGGGGCTTAGTGGAACCAGATCTTCTGAAAGAAATAGTAGCTTTCCCTTTTGCTTCGATGACCTTAGATGTAGATTGGACAGAGGAGGTAGTGTCAGAGACACATTTGGTAGAAATAGTCCATTCTTTGGGTACTTTAATTTTATCCCAAGTGACAACTTCGGGTTCTATTTTTGGGGGAACAAACTAGCATGCATAACAATATTGCTTCCTTTAGAGGGACCATGTTTGATTGCAGGATGTGTTGTGTTGGTTAATCGGAAAATGATCCGATAAAATATAGCCAAAGGGGATGACCCTGGTTTCATGTTCAGACCCGTAGTTTGAAGATGGAGTTTTAAAACTTGATCTAGGAGATTGTCAGTTTGATGGACATTGGATAATTTGGGAAAACATTAAAATGAATAGGTCCATTACTAAGACTAGTCTAAAGAGCAGCCAATAGACAATCTTTAAAACTTTCATGACGGGTATCAAGAAGACAACATAATATAGATGCATTCAAACCTTGCCTAAACAGAGGAGTAATACCAATCTGGACACAACCAATATGGACAAATTTATAAACAAACTATTTTTTGAGATACTTAAATCACTGGGAGATATTAGCGGGATATCATATTCAGATTTTTCAGAAGTTTTAACTTGTATACAAGATTCTCTAGATCTAATGGAAGTACTAGCTATCAAATGAAAAGCTTTAGATTTTTGATAAACTTCATTATAAGGAAGTTTAGGAAGTTTCCAACCTGGTAACGGATTATCTTCTTCCATGATATGCATTTCATCATTGACAGGAATTAAATCTGAAAGATTGACAAAAAGCATCATCGTGATCATCTGCTTGCATTCCAGAAGTAGATTTGACTTATTCTTCCCTCCATATATGTCCTTTTCATTTCTTGAATCCTCGTAAGTGTCGTAATTGAGTTTAATGGCCACCAGCTAGCCTGAGGCACGTGGTGGCCATTAAAATCGCCAACATGCGGTGACAGGCAAATCTTACTGAGTGAAATGGAAAAAAAAAGACAAATACAGTGAGAAATAAAAGATACAATTCTGTCAAGAAACAAGAGGACAAACACGATACACAAATTTTACGAGACATAAAACAAATTCATACTAATATATATATATATATATATATATATATATATATATATATATATATTTGTAAGAGCAAAACTCCATTACAATATTCTTGTAAATATCATACGAAAAAGATGCTTTTCACGAACAAACTAACTTAGACTTATAAGACTAAAACATAAGACTTAGAAGAAATCCCGATCAAAACTCTATGGTAGTGAGTGAATCCCTCATCTCTATATATAGAGAAAAGAGAAGCTTTTCCATGAGTAAAACGGAAACAACCTAAGGAAAACCTAGAAGACCGGTAAAAGGCAGAGTACTGAGAATAGTGAACTATCACAAGCATTGTCGGCCAATACATTAAAGAGAAGGGTCCCTTAAAGTGTCATAATGGAATGCATTATAGCCACTGTAGTGTTTTCTACCAAGTGGAAAGATTCCACTGTTGTCCCATCATCTTTAAAGAAAGACCAAAGAGGAGAAAAGAAACAGGCCCACAATCTTTATACTCTTATGGCTAGATCAGAGTGGTGAACTTGTCACAATCACCATATGGTAAAGACTAAATCTTTACACGCATCCTAAGTCCTTCCTTGTAAACTTTTCTGACACATAGAAAAGGTCTTCATTCATAGCTAGAGGATGAAGAATCTTCATCAGATGAGGAGGAGTATACAACTCGTCGAGTGTGACCTCTGAGTTGCCTTTGGATATGATGCACGGGAAAGAGAATCAAGGATGAATGTGTATCCTTTGAGATGGTGATGGGGGTAATAATTCCAGATGATGTTGCTTGTAGATTTTCATCCATAATTGTCCTTGAGGATGAGCTGGCTGGATAGAAGAGGAGCGAATAGTGAAATATTTGATCTTGACACTCCATGTCTTCTTTATCTGGATCAAAATATTCTTGGCAGTAGTGGGAGACATCTGTAAATGTGGATCATTGGATATCCTGGATGGCATATAGTTTTCAAGAAATACTTTGAGATATTTCGGAAAACTGAGGTGAATCCCAAAGATTGAATTCTAAAGGATGATTTTAGGCCATTCTAAATCAAAATAGATTTTCCATAGTGTATTGGGCTGCATGTGGACCATCTGATCAAACTTAGTACATTCTACTAGATATCCTTTTAGTTCAGTATCACGTGACCACCAATATGGCCAGTTGAGTGTGCAGGAGCTTAGCGGATCACTTGCCCGTATGATATGGGAGTGGACTATCAGGATCAGAAGAATGTTTTAGAAACCATTGTTGTAGGATAATTACAAACATTATCAATAGTTTCTCGATCAGATAACCATTCAACATACTTCCTAACTCATTCACTTTATTATTTTCATCATACGTCTAGAAAAAAGGATTGAGATTATGCAAGTTCCAGAGGGGCATAACAAACTGAGTACTTACTTCAACAAGGCTGATTTTGGCTGTTGGTAATTCTTGGCTTGCAAAGTCAGCAAGGGCATTCTTTTTGCAGAGATATGTTCGACATCAAATTCATAACCATCGAACCATTGTGCCCATCTCTGCAGATGACCATATGTAGTTTTGTTGGTTGGATCACCTTTATAGAGCCTTCCTTTGAAATGTTGCAGATCAATACGTAAGAGAAATTTTCATGTTGAAGAAAGAATAAGAAATCTTGGATGGCTTTCTTTGTAGTGAGTATCTCTTTGTGGCTAGAGTGATATTTGAGCTCTGGTCCTTTGAATGAGAGCCTAAAGCATATTGTAGAATCTTTTCAACATTGTCTGCTAACCTTTCCTTGAGTACGGCTCCCAATGTTCGTTTGAAGCATCTGTTTCAACAATTTTAAGGCCTACGCCTGGAAGAGACATAGGAGGAAGATTCTGACAAGATTTCTTAATTCTTTGGATGGCTGAGTCATTTCTGGATTCCATGCTGGAGCATTTTTCTAAGCCTTTTGTTGAGAATTAATCTGTCAGCAGCTACATTCTTGTAAAACCCTACAATATAGTTAATACAACCCAAAAATCTCTAGAGTTGAGTCTTGTCTAGTATTTCATCAGGGAACAAGATGATTTTAGAGACAATATGATCTTGCATCATAATAGTACCATCTTTAAGAGTGATACCTAAAAATGGATAGAGTCTTTGAATGTCTCCATTTTGTTTGGTGAGGCAGAGACCATTGTCATACACAACTTGATAGAATTGATTGAGATGCTCCATGTGATCTTTAGTATTCTGAGAGAAAATCAGAATATCATCTATATATACGATCAGAAACTTATCAAGATGACCAAAGATCTGATCCATTTTCTTTTGAAAAATGGAGGGTGTAGTTTTAAGACCAAAGGGCAAAACCTTCCATTCATATTGAGCACCTAGAATACTAAAAGTTGTTTTATATGTATCTTCTTTATTCAAGAAGATCGCAAAACCAAACTTGAGATCAAACTTACTATAGATCTTACTGCCACTAATCCGAGTTAACAAATCATCTCTACTGGGAATAGGATGTTGTATGGGCAGAATATATTTATTGAGTGGTTTGTAATTAACCACTAACCTCTTTTTACCTCAGACTATTTCACTTCTCTTATTGACATAGAAAGCGTAGGACAAGTCCAAGGGGACTTGGAAGGTTGGATAAATCCACCTTTAAGTAGGTTATTGATTTCTGCTTGGCATTCAGCTTTCTCTGAGGGAGGCATTCCTATGTGATGTGCTCTGAATTTTGGAGAAGTAGTAGTCTGAAATTATAACTGACAGAAATGCTTTTTTTGTGAATGAAGGCATGAGGATTATCAGAGGTGCATTCTATTTTTATCTTATTGATGATTGCATCAATAGAGGAGGCATTGAGGGATATGGATTTATGAAGCCAGTCGAGATTGGAAGCTTTTTGAGGCTTTGCATTAGAAGGAATGATGGATTGATAGGTTTGAAGCCTTGGTATGGATCCTTGGGAAAATGAATCTCATCTTGGCTGATGGTATAGGGCATGTAGTTGTTAAGATTATCAGACCCGAGCAGCATGTCATAATGCAAGAGATCAAATTGATGTACTTTGAATGTGGTCTGCATATGTCCTAACTTTACTGGTATGAGGGCAAGAGCAGGGAGAGAAAACCTTTTTGGAATCAAAACTAATTTGAAGAGGTTTTGTATCCCAGTAATCTCTAGGAATAGCATTGGCTTTGAGCAGGCTAATTTCAGCGCCTGTATCTATCATGGCGTCTAGAGAGTAAGGCTTGATGTTAGGGATGCAGAGTTGTATTTTGCAAAAAGGATTGCAAGAGGTTTTAACAGTACTTACCTCTGCATTGTGTTTACATTATTATTCTGAGAAGATGCTTTTCACAAATGCAAACTATATCTTAGACTTAGAGAGACTAGAACTAAAACATAAGACTTAGAAGAAATCCCGATCAAAACTCTGTGGTAGTGAGTGAATCCCTCATCTCTATATATAGAGAAAAGAGAAGCTTTTCCATAAGTAAAACCGGAAATAACCTAAAGAAAACCTAGAAGACCGGTAAAAGGCGAGTCACGAGAACAACTGAATCAACAACATTGTCGGCCATTACATAAAGGAGAAGGGTCCTTAAAGTGTCATAATGGAAGCGCATTATAGTCGCTATAGTGCTTTTACACGATGGGAAGATTTCACTTTGTCCCATCGTCTTTAAAGAAAGACCAAAGAGAAGAAAAAGAAACAGGCCCACAATCTTTATACTCTTACGGCCAGATCAGAGTGGTGAACATCTTGCAATCACCATACGGTAAAGACTATATCTTTACACGCGTCCTAAGTCCTTTTTCATGCAACTTTTCCGACACTAGAAAATGTCTTCATTCATGCTTGAGAGGATGAGGAATCTTCATCAGATGAGGAGTAAACAACTCATCGAGTGTGACCACTGAGTTGCCTTTGGATACGATGCACGGAAAGAGATCTGCAGGATGGATGCGTATCCTTTGAGATGGTGATGGGGTAATAATTCCAGATGATGTTGCTTATAGATTTTCATCCATAATTGTCCTTGAGGATGAGCTAGGCATTGGATAGAAGAGTGAATAGTGAAATACGTGATCTTGACACTCCATGTCTTCTTTATCTGGATCAAAATATTCCTGGCAGTAGTGGGAGACATCTGTAAATGTGGATCATTGGATATCCTGGATGGCATATATTTTTCAAGAAATACTTTGAGGTATTTCGGAAAACTAGGTGATTCCCAAAGATTGAATTCTAAGGGATGATTTTCAGGCCATTCTAGATCAAAATAAATTTTTATAGTGTCTTGGGCGCGATCCATCGATCGAACTTAGTACATTCTACTAGATATCCTTCTGGTTCATTATCACATGACCACCAGTATGGCTAGTTGAGTGTGTAGGAGCTTAGCGGATCACTCCGTCTGTGATATGGGAGTGGACTATCAGGATCAGAGAATGTTTCAGAAACCATTGTTGTAGGATAGTTGCAAACATTATCAATAGTTTCGCGATCAGATAACCATTCGACAACTTCTGGCTCATTCGTCTGTTATTCTCATCATACGTCAGAAAAAATGGATTGAGGTTATGCAAGCTCCAGAGGGGCATAACAATCGAGTACTTACTTCAACAATGCTGATTTTGGTTGTTGGTAATTCTCGAAACACAGAAAGTCAGAGGGCATTCTTTTTGCCAGAGATATGTTCGACATCAAATTCATATCCATCAAACCATTGTGCCCATCTCTGCGAGGGCGACACTATGTAGTCGTGTTGGTTGGATCACCTTTATAGAGCCTTCCTTTGAAATGTTGCGAGATCGGTTAAGTAAGAGAAATTTTTCATGTTGAAGAAAAAATAAGAAAACTTGGATAGCTTTCTGAACGAGAGTATTTCTTTGTGTTAGAGTGATATTTGAGCTCTGGTCCTTTGAAAGATCCTGAGGCATATCTGCAAATCTTTTGACAACATTGTCTGCTAATCTTTCCTTGAGTCTGACTCCCAATGTTAAATGTCAAGCATCTGTCTCAACAATATTAAGGCCGGTCCCTGGAAGAGACATAGGAGGAAGATTCTGACAACTTTTCTTAATTCTCTGGATGGCTTGAGTCATTTCTGGATTCCATCTTTGGAGCATTTGTTTTGAGCCTTTGTTGAGAATTAATCATGGTCAAGACTACATTCTTGTAAAACCCTACAATATAGTTAATACAACCCAGAAATCTCTGGAGTTGAGTCTTGTCTGGTATTTCGTCAGGGAACAAGATGATTTAGAGACAATATGATCTTGCGTCATAATAGTACCATCTTTAAGAGTGATACCCAAAATTGGATAGAGTCCTTGAATGTCTCCATTTTTGTTGGGCTGAGGCAAAGACCATTGTCATACACAACTTGATAGAATTGATTGAGATGCTCCATGTGATCTTTAGTATTCTGGGAGAAGATCAGAATATCATCTATATATATGATTAGAAACTTATCAGGATGACCAAAGAGCTGATCCATTTTCTTTTGAAAAATGGAGGGTGCAGTTTTGAGACCGAAGGGCAAAACCTTCCATTCATATTGAGCACCTGGAATACTAAAGGCTGTTTTATATGTATCTTCTTTATTCAAGAAGATCTGCCAAAAACCAGACTTGAGATCAAACTTACTATAGATCTTACTGCCACTAATCCGAGTTAACAAGTCATCTCTACTAGGAATAGGATGTTGTATGGGCAGAATATATTTATTGAGTGGTTTGTAATTATTGGGAATCACTGGTTTTCCGAAATACCTCAAAGTATTTCAACGCCCTCAAGTATTCAAAATCATTGGGCAGCTCAAAGGTTTGTACATTATCAATTTCTAAAACATGAGAAGGAGGAAAAAGATGTACCCGTTGGATGCAATCCCAAAAGCTAGCAGCAGTCCTTGCACTTATCACTTTAGTGGATGTTGCTCCTTAACATGAGTTTGTAGGGCAGTCCATCATGCAAGCATCATCATCCGTATTACAATCATCATCTTCCTCTTCAATTTGCTGATCTGTTCCACATGGAGGATGGGGTAATAAACATCTGTCACACTAGCATTTAACGGATTAGGCACTACCTTACTTTCCTTGGCCTGAGATTGCCTATTTCCAAATCCAATAGGCCCTTTACCTTTGTCATCAAATCTCTGCTCATTCCTATGGTGATTGCGAATCTATCTTGTGCTTGCTGCCTAGGCTGACCTTGTGAAGTTTGTCCAATTCCCTTCTCAGCTCTTGCCAACTTGTAGGAAATCTCTTTGACAGCCCCTGCCAAAGTTTTCACCACTTCCTCCAAG
This sequence comes from Taxus wallichiana var. yunnanensis, assembly GCA_018340775.1. Taxonomy (NCBI): domain Eukaryota; kingdom Viridiplantae; phylum Streptophyta; class Pinopsida; order Cupressales; family Taxaceae; genus Taxus; species Taxus wallichiana. The sequence goes on from CM031238.1 coordinate 187,202,320, forward strand.
TCTACACTCTTGCTTGCTTGAGGCTTCTCAGGGTTTACCAATTTAACACCTTCCCTCTTAGGGAGGTTTTCCAGTGGCACGATGTTGTTCTCAATTTGCAGAGCCATAGTAAAGGCACGCCTCAAAGTGCGTGGTTTTTATCCCTCAAATAGTATGCGGCCTTATTGTCAAATTCATCAGCATACTTTATAAGACAAGATTCATCACATGGCCTCAAATTCACAGGCAGTCTTCTCAATGTCTTATTGAATCTCGTATTAAAGTCATGCACTGACTCATTAGGATTCTTTTAATATTCTCGAATTCGACAAAAGAAACCTAGGGTGCATTTTTGTCACCATACTGCAATCTAAATGCATTCTTCATTTTAGTCCAAGAATCAATAGAGTTATCAAGCAGAGCTTTATACCAGTCCCTTGCATCCTCTTCTAATGTATGAATAAACAATTTAATGTATACATCTTCAAACTCTATTTCGAAATCCTCCATCATATTGACAATGAGTTTCAAATGCTGATCACCAGTTATTGCATTATTTCCTTGAAACTTAGGCAATTTGTTTCTTACATCCTGTGGCACAACATTCGGATAGCCATCCATACCTCTAAAACTGATGGGACCAAAAGTATTAATGAAAATGGAGGTCTGGGTGGAGGTGAGCCATATTATTCTAAGGAGGTGACCTTACAAGAGAAAGCAGGACTAATGGGGAGTGAGGGGTGCCGTGTGGTACGAGGATACTGATTTTAGAATGACTATCCCCTAATGGCTCTGTCTCTTGGAAAACTTTATTAGATTTTGAAAACACAAGGGACAGATCGAGAAGCAAATGTTTCAAATACAGATGATGGACCCTCTCAGATGGAGAATTCGGATTTACAGAGATGCTACCTGATTCAGAAGCAGTTGAGGAAGTATTGCAATCTTCAACCGCGTGCCGATCAATTTCACCAATGGAGATCTCTTTTCTTGATGCTTGATCTCCCACAACCTTCCAAATTTTTCCTCCTTGTGAATTAGACTTTTCAAACTCTGGAAACAACCTTCTACTAGGGTCCGCAGTGAAGAAAGATCTTCTTCCTTCCAGCTTTGCAAAGATTAGTAACAAATTCACAATTGACAGAGGTTAAGACACTGACATTTATCAAAATCAAAACAACCCGGAGTCGCCACTAAGGATTTTCACCCTAGTTGTGCAAATGCACTAAAATAATCTATCAAATGTTTGTCAGCACTAAAAATCATGCAAAGCTTTACAAATCAGACCCTCCTTCACCCAAATTTATCAATGGTGAGGCAAACTTAGTACAATAACTGCTAGAAAAATTGGACATACAACACGCAGAACTTATAACTTTGTTCAATTCTTACAGATCTGATCAGAGAATGATGTTTACAAAATGTATTTGCACACACATAATCGCAAGAAACATTACCAGGCTTTAAACGAGTCCGCCTGTAAACGGCGGAAACGTGTTAGTATCAAATTCGTTATCCTTTTCGAGGCCGGCGGCAGCAACACAGATTCGACAAGGAGCTTAGAGGCTAGATAGATCATAAATGTGTATCGTTTTGTAGCCGGGGATGAAATCTAACTGACCCTTTGTTACTCGGGTTTGTGGAGAGATGGATAGCACCTTAAGAGGATGTGATCTTATCCTAACTATTTTAGGTTGTGCCTTTCAACCAAGGTAAGAGAACCTATTTTGTAACCTCTGATTATTGAAGGAGACGCATATACCTTTCTTTTGCACAAATTTTATAAAGAAAACCCTAGGAAAATATGATCAACACACCAAATCTGACTCTCACGAGTTGTCACTTCCAGATTATGGAGATATTTTCAAGCCTGAGCCTAGGTTTCTTGAAGACATTTGGAATCCCGATGCATTCGCATACTTTAGCAAATGGATTTTGTTCTTCTGTGGATATACAAAGAAAAACAGGGTAGTTCGGGGTAGGATTGGTTATTTTGAATAAATTTTTGGTGGGAGATCAACAAGATAGATTGGACTTTGCCAGATCCTTGAGAAACTTCACAACAAATGGAGAACTCAATAACAAAAAGCTTCAAAATAGTTAAAACATTCCTTCAACTAGAAGGTGTGCATCAATGGAGGCCCAGACATGCACTTTTTCACACAATCTTTGAGATTCTAGCACGAAGGCTCGAGTTAGAAGACCCAATAAAACATCAAAATCTAAGATCAGTCACGCCTGAGGTACACCCAGAGGCTTACAAACAATCTCGTCAAACAGATGAAAGAAAAGTGATTTTAAATCGTTTATTTCATTCCCAGATGAAAGCTCTTCTGAAAAATGAAATTGCTAGATGCCACTAAACTATCACAAGGATTGAGATCTGTGTGATTCAAAGAGATTTTGATACAAGATTGCAATAGGAACAGGAAAAACTACTTGCAGACATTCTGAAAGTGAAATAAACACAAAATTTGCAGAGATTTAACACGAATTAACTCAAAGTTTATCAGATTTCATCAGCAGGGGAGAGTTATTTAAACAATCTCAGAGCTTGTTGATGGCTATACACTCGTAACCAACTCAACATGAATGAAAATCTAACACACAGGAAGTTAACCTGGTTTCTCAGAAGATGAGCTTCTCTCAAAATTTTCTCGTGAAAATGAACTCCCGACCATTTGCATGACAAATTCATGCAATATATAACTTTCACTCACTCACTCACTTTGCCCCTCAAATCTTCCCTCCAAAAGTGGAATATTCAAAGCACCTTTGCTTTGCAATATTTCTAGAAAATGACATTTAACAAACTCGCAAAAAATTGCCGTTGTTCTTTCAAAAGGTGAATCATTACAAAACTTTCATCATTCTTCAAAATGGAGGCACGTTTTTCACTTCCCACGCATGTAGATCCCTTTCATTTCATCATTTCAACTTTTCCCTTCCCAATTTTTACTTTGCAACTTTGGATCTAATAATTCACGTTTAGAAATTCATTTGAAAAATGCCTTGGATTCACAAATTGCACCCCCAAATTGATTAATCCGGACCCTGCAGGCCAAAACAACATGAATTGGCAAAAAATTTGATGAAGATTGATGCAAAAAACGCATCTCCAAACTTCCTGGAGCTCAAATGGCGGCCAAACTGGTGAAATGCACAGCTACCGTCGATCTGTTCCTCAACTTCAAATTTGAGCCCTCCATGTGGCAGATTCGGGCCTCGGGCGTCTTTTTACCTTTTTACTACTTTTGGAAAATTTGCACAATTTCTTGATTTCCTTTGCCGCTCGCCGATGAGATTTGGGCCTGACACGTGGTGCAATATGACTGGATATGGAGTCGTGGCTCAATTTTACACATTTTGCATCTTTTTGGAAAAAGGAAAAATTTTCATTTTTCCTCCATGCAGCTCCACCCTTCCGCTTCAAGTTTCTAAAGTGGGTCCTAGCGGAACCCCGGGTCCCTTTATGCCTTTAACTCCCTTTTCCCTCAAAGGGAAAATTTTTCACTTTTCCTCCGCTAGCCCGCACCTCGCTATTGACTTCTCAGATGAATTTTGACTTTTTACCCTCGGGCTTGTGGGTTAGTTTGATACTTTGAGTCATTTGAATACAAGAGGCAAAATTTCCAAGTTGCCCCGATGGTCCGCCTCCCGCCTCTTTGACTTTTCAAACTGCCACGTGTCACCATGGCGCACCTTGAGGCGGTCCCAAAATTTGATACCTTGAACGAGCGTGGGCTCGCCATGTGTCCTGTTCCGCGAGATTTGTCTGAATGCTTGAAACCCAGCGGAAGGCACCACGTGTCATGCTCGAGGCTAGTCTCCTTTTGGCCGTTGAAAAGTCTAAGTAAAATGCAAAGCAAGTGGAGGCCTCCACGTGTCCCCATCTCGCCAAGCCTCCACATGTCCTCTCAGCGCTACTTCAAAGCCAGACCAAAAAGTTGATTCTCAAACGAGCGCCATTCACCCACGTGGACATATTTTTAAGTTGAGGCTTTTTATAGAATTTTTGAAGTATTTAGTTGAGCCGCATCCAACCAAAAGGTGCCACGTCCCCTGTAGATGCAAGGATGCAAATTTGACCAAGAGAAAACGCCCGTCAAACCGTAAAATACAGAAACACGAGCATTTGAGCCTGAAAATGAAGTTTTCTTCAATGACAGAGAGTTTAGACTATTGTAAGGCTCAAACACGATCCTTAGGGACACATCAACTCATTCTTCTTCAAGTATTTCAAGGTAGAAATGTCAAGAACACAAATTCGACTGTGGCAATAGAGGGAACGGGAAAACGCAAGTTTTGAAAGGACAGAGCCTGGGAACTCAAAATACAGACCTTTCAAGAGGAACAAAGAAACTAGGAGACCAATATGGACCCATACATGATCTTTGACCCGAGGCTAGACTAAAAATGGCAACAAAGACTAGCCAAGCACAACATGGGGAAGGATAAAATGACAGAGGCCGTAAATCAATAAATTTCCAAGGGCACAAATGGGGTGAGACAATTTTGAGCACCAACAACGCGATCATGGTCACAGTTGACAAATTGACCAAGGTCGCTCACTTCTCTCCAGTGAAGACCACCTACACTACTAGGGCTATTGCAGTATACTTGGATGAGATTGTGAGATTGCACGGAGTTCTACAAGAAGATCATTTCGATCGTGACCCTTTGTACACTTCTAATTTTGGACCACCTTACAGAAGGCTTTGGGTACTCAACTCAATTTCAGCACAACATATCACCCTAAGACAGATGGTCAGACTGAGAGGGTGAACCAGGTATTGGAGGACATGTTTCACATGTACGTGATGGATCAACAGTCAAATGGGAGGAATACCTCTACTTGGTGGAGTTTTCTTACAATAACAACTACCATAGTTCTATCGGTATGGCACCATTCCGGCTCTATATGGCAGAGAATGTAGGACTCCACTTAGTTGGGATAAACTTGAGGATCGGGTTGTGATTGGACCAACTTTGGTACAAGAGATGGAGCAGCGAAGTAACTCTCATTTGTCGAGAGGCTCCTTGAGGCACAAGATAGACAATAGAAGTATGCAGATAATAAGAGGATTAATAGGAACTTCGAGGTTGGTTCGAAAGTGTTCTTGAGAGTCAGGCCTCACAAGAGCCCTATCCGTTATGGAAAAGGCTCTAAGCTATCTCTGCGGTTTGTTGGACCATTTGATATTCTTGAGCGGATTAGACCCGTAGCTTATCGTCTTGCATTGCCACCTAACTTATCATGTATCCATGATGTTTTTCATGTATCTGTATTGAGGAGATATGTATCAAATCCATCTCATGTACTAGATTGGACTGCATTGCAGGTACAAGAGGGAGGACAGGTGATGGTAGAGCTAGTACGTATCTTAGAGCGTTAGACCACGGGCCTTCGAGGACGCGAGATTGATCAGTCAAAGTATATAAGATAGATACGATGAGCAAACAACTACATGGGAGGATGCACCCACTCTCCAAGTGCAATACCCACATCTATTTGAGTGACTTCCAGGAGGAAGTCGTGTTTAAGGGGAGGGGAATGTAATGCCCACTTCCCTTAGACCCTATTTATGATATAAGTCTAGCTGATTTAGTTGGTTATCTATTTCATTTTGGACACACTGTTAGGGTACCTTGATATTGATTCTTTGATATTCAAACATATTTATATCAACATTACATGACATACTTAATTAGATGGAGTGATGGTTATATATGTGTATATATTATATGTATCGACGACGCTAATATTGTGATGCAGGATTACAAGATATTATTGTGTTATCTTGATCATGAGATTAATTGATTATTATGAAAATGTTGATTATTATGAAAACATTAAATGATTGAATGCTTTGTTAACACCATTGTGCTTGAAATTCTTGTATTACAAGTAATTGTTCTAATATCGATTATTTACGATTAATATTCATGTATCTTGATTTCAATTATATTACTATAAGAAATGTATGTTTAGAAATATCTTGGACAGATTTGATGTGTGCGTGTGTAGTGTGTAGCGTTGTACAGGTTATGTATATACAACACACCTAGGGACCAAGGGACCAACAAGCGAAGAATATTTGGGCTAAGACCCCTTAGCCACCTTGAGCAACAATGTTTTGGGTTTAGAAAAGTGGCTAGATCTTTTATTTTCTTGTGGTTGTTTAATTTAATTTTGATTATCCTATGTTGATGGCCCTTTTGATTATTTACCCTTGCATTTTTATAATTTGTAATTTTATGAAATTTCTTCCCCTCCCATGTGATGATGTGACATGTTGTCATGACTTTTAGTAGTGGAAAATTAATTATTGGGACCCTAAACCCAATGAAGATTATGGAGGGGTGGATTTTGACTTTGCATGTATTTTTGCCAACCCTACATGCACCTAACCTTGTCCTTTATACCTAAAATGGTCCCACATCCTTAACCCATCATGGGTGGAGTATTTTTGAGGGCCCATTTAAGATTTTGAACATTTTTGTCTCATTTATCATTGATTTTATTGCACTTGCTTTCACTTGTTGAAATTGATTTACTTTGATGAATGGTATATACCTTGGGTGAGTTGGAGAAGGTATTCTAATTGGCACCCATGTGGAGCCAACTCACCTTTCCCCCTTGTTTATTCTATAAATAAGATTTGTGCTTAGAATTTTGGGAGAGTTGATCCTTGTTTTATTTTTGGTTTGGAGATTGCTTATGCTTGGGAAACTTTCAAAGAAAGAAGTTTGGAGCAAAGGAAGGATAGAGCTATGGATTTGAGGTAGGGTTTAAATCTTGTTTTACCTTGTTATTATCTTGCATGGTGAATTGGTGAGTTTTATTGATTGCATTATCTTGATTCTTTTGATCATTTTTTATATTGTCTTCTCATTTGCATTTGAATAATCTAGATGGGTGAGAGAGCTTATAGCTTTGGGTTTTGGAGGAGTATGTGGAGGAAAAGAGTTATTTTAGGCTTGTTAATGTAGTATTTTGGTACTTCATTTGGAGGGAGTTTGGGGTAGATAGGGGTTGGCTTTGGTGGAGAGAAAAGAGGATTTTGAGGAGGCATAAGGTGTAGTGGAGGTATAAGGAGGTTTTGGTATCTTGGAGGCAATCCCCCTACCCATTTGGAGATAAAGGAGACTAACCCACATTCCTTCCTCTCCCACATTGGTTTCATCTGTCAACATTTGTTTTGATGTAGTTGCTTGCATTTATGTGTGTTGTGCTTGTAAATGCAACTACATCAGCAAAAATGTTTGACAAACAAACCAAGTGGGAGAGGGAGGAATGTGGGTTAGTCTCCTTTTATCTCCAAATGGGTAGGGGGATTATTGGCTTTAAACCTCCAAGATACCAAAACCTCCTTATACCTCCACTACACCTTATGCCTCCTCAAAACTCTCCTTTTCTCTCCACCAAATCCAACCCCTATCTACCCTAAACTCCCTCTAAATGAAGTACCAAAATACTACATTAACAAGCCTAAAATAACCCTTTTCCCTCCACCAAACTAACCCCCACATACTCCCCTCCAACACCCCAAAGCTATAGGCTCTACCCATCCAACTTATTCAAATGCAACAAGAAGACAATCTAAAAAGGGAGAGAAAATGATCAAAAGAATCAAGATAATGCAATCAATAAAACTCACCATTTCACCATGCAAGAGATAATAAACAAGGTAAAACAAGATTTAAACCCTACCTCAAATCCATAGCTCTATCCTTCCTTTGCTCCAAACTTCTCTCTTTGAAAGCTTCTCAAGCACAAACAATCTCCAAACCAAAAATAGAACAAGGATCAACTCTCCCCAAAATTCTAAGCACAAATCTTATTTATAGAATAAATAAGGGGAAAGGTGAGTTGGCTCCACATGGGTGCCAACTAGGAGTACTATATCATTCATCAAAGTAAATCAATTTCAACAATTCAAAACAAGTGCAATAAAATCAATGATAAATGAGACAAAAATGTTCAAAATCTAAAATGGGCCCTCAAAAATACTCCACCCATGATGGGTTAAGGATATGAGACCATTTTAGGTATAAAGGACAAGGTTAGGTGCATGTAGGGTTGGCCAAAAATACATGCAAAGTCAAAATCCGCCCCTCCATAATCTTCATTGGGTTTAGGGTCCCAATAATTAATTTTCCACTACCAAAAGTCATGACAACAGGTCACATCATCACATGGGAGGGGAAGAAATTTCATAAAATTACAAATTATAAAAATGTAAGAGGTAAATAATTAAAAGGCCATCAACATAGGATAATCAAAATTAAATCAATTTCAACAATTCAAAACAAGTGCGATAAAATCAATGATAAATGAGACAAAAATGTTCAAAATTTAAAATGGGTCCTCGAAAGTACTCCACCCATGATGGGTTAAGGATATGAGACCATTTTATGTATAAAAAACAAAGTTAGGTGCATGCGAGGTTGGCGAAAAATACATGCAAAGTCAAAATCCGCCCTTTATTAATCTTCATTGGGTTTAGGGTCCCAATAATTAATTTTCCACTACCAAAAGTCATGACAACATGGTCACATCATCACATGGGAGGAAAGAAATTTCATAAAATTACAAATTATAAAAATGTAAGGGTAAATAATAAAAAGGCCATCAACATAGGATAAACAAAATTAAATTAAACCACAAGAAAATAAAAAATCTAGCCACTTTTCTAAACCAGAAACATTGTTGCTCCCTTGGTCCCAAAAAGGTCTTAGCCCAAATATTCTTTTTTGTTGGTTCTCGGGTGTGTTGTATATACATAACCTGTACAACGTTGCACACTACACACACACATCAAATCTGTCCAAGATATTTCCAAACATACATTTCTTATAGTAATATAATTGAAATCAAGATACATGAATATTAATCGTAAATAATCGATATTAGAACAATTACTTGTAATACAAGAATTTCAAGCACAATGGTGTTAACAAAGCATTCCATCATTTAATGTTTTCAAAATATAAACATTAGAACATTTTCATAATAATCAATTAATCACATGATCAAGATAACACAATAATATTGTAATCTTGCATCACAATATTAGCGTCATCGATGCATATAATATATACACATATATAACCATCACTCCATCTAATTAAGTATGTCATGTAATGTTGATATAAATATGTTCGAATATCAAGGTACCCTAACAATGTGTCCAAAATGAAATAGATAACCAACTAAATTAGCTAGACTTATATCATAAATAGGGTCTAAGGGAAGCGGGCATTACATATAGCTTCGAGAATGTGTGGCCCATCATGATCGTCTTGTAGTTGTTGGGGTCAAAGCTAGGGCCCGATTTGTGAATTAGGTGAACAGTGTGATGTGACCAAGTCGGTGGAAAGCCTGCACAAACCACATAGTTGAAGAGATAAGCCAAATAACTATAGACCACGAAACTCGTGCTTGAAGATTTTGTTTGGAAACTGTCCACATTCACCGCCCTACTATTGTTCATCACCCAATAGCCTCTTTGATGTTTTTGTAAGTGAATAAGTGACAAGAAGATGGCGGGGAAGGAACCTGGATATGGGGCTACCAGGGTTATCATAAAGAGTGGAAGTGTGGGAGAACGTGGATTGGGACTAAGTTCAAGGGAGGGGAGAGAGGCGAGCGAAGGATGGTGCACAAAAATGTTTGAGAGAGTGGATGAGGGAAGCACATAAGATTTGTCTCCTTTGAGAAATGAAGAGGCATTTCTTATGGTGAAGGAGACAACAATAGGAGGCTTTGAGGGTGGGGTAGGAGGAGTGAGCATGGGTGAAAGCATGTCGAAGCTAGCGGTGAAGAGCCTTGCATTCCTCATCATACCACTTATTCATGGGACAAGATTTGGTAATATTAGGTTGATGAGAAGTGGAATTGGGTCGGGTAGAGCTAGGAAAGGACTTGAGGGTTGCTTCCCAAATGATGGAAGAGAGGCGGGTGTACTTGGTGGCAACACAATCAAGAGAGAAGAACTGGGCCTCGGATGGGAGTAATTGCGGATACGGGAAGAAAAGGTGTTGAGGTCCCCTCACAATTTGGAAGCTAGTACGAGATGGGTTACGAATGGGAACAACGACGGAAGGAGGGATATTGGCCTTGAGAGAAAAGGAAAGAGAGTACGGTGCAAGGGGAATAGGGGAAATAGAGAGGTGACGAATGAAAGACAATAGGTTTTGGTTAGACATGACATACTCCACCACACTCATGCCCCCTCTATTAGGTCTCGCACGAGAAAAAGTAAGAATTAAGGAAGTAGGCGAGCACGTTAAGAATCAACAACTCATGGGACTCTCCTAACCGTAAAAGGTGTCGACCATAAGCCGTGGAAGGCCCCAAATCATCATCGACATCCTATAAAGCCCCACCGATTTTGGATCCATCTCCTGAGTGCAAAACCACCCTCTAAATGGTCATGGAGAGGAATGCGGAGGGCTTTGGTATGGGCATTGAAGTCACCTAGAAGAATAACTTCCCCAACCGCTAACATCTTGGGTGATACCGGTGTACAAATCAATAAATCACCATTGGGTGATAGCGGTGTAGCAGGAGGGAAAATCAATAGAAAAGGGTCACCATCTAGGCCATTATGGATAAAAGGGCATATGGTGAGGAAGCAGGAGGGAAGTAGCAAACTGCAATGTAGATGTCATTAGGGAGGGGGGCATCGCCTCTAATCCGAATCCACATAAACCGAGCGAACTCATCCGTGGCCACCACGGAAATCTGGTTTGGAGAAAATCTCTAATCGGACAAGCCACACCACCTGAACCCCTGACACGTCTAGAACTCCTCGTCTCTGTCTACAAGTGAAAACCATTGATACCCTGTGAAATATGGGAGCGGCCACATGGGGCTAGTTTGAGTCTCACTAACGATGAAGAGGATGTTCGAAGGCCCAAGGCATCATACATTAGACCAAGAGATGACTAGAATGAGCCATTCCCATTCAACAGCTAATGGAGATCCTTGTGCCCTATCACCTCTCCCCACAAGCCCGTCATTTAGAAATCTTGGGTCGAGATTCCCAACCTGGAGGAAAGGAGTCCCTAATTACTGCTTATGAAGTCTTGGATAACTACCCATTTCCTGTCTATCATTGTGCTGCCATAACCAACTCTCTTGACCATTTGAGCTCCACCACCTATGATTTGGTGAGATCTTCATCAAGAGATCATACATGGAAGAGAGAACAATAACCGTCTAGCTCTAAGAGCCCTAAGCTGATCAGCTGCCGACCTGAAACAAAGATAAAAGGTGGAGTTGGATCCTAGCCAAGTCCTGCAAAGAGTCATGTCGGGGATTCCCGGGTTATCCTTGGAAATTGGTCCCAACAACCATGGGGTCCGGGAGGAAAGAGGGAGGGGAGTCCCTCACTCGAGGTTCAACTCCCTAGCACTCTTGTACGCTTTTAAATGAATTTAGCCTTGACAACCTCCTCATCTACTACTATAGGAGGGAGTTCTATCCCTGCCACTAAAATGAGGTTTTCTGCTTAAATGAGGCATACTGGGGTCTGATCTCTTCCTGTTTATTTTTGAGTTTGAGAATTTCAGCATGTAATGTGGTGTTGGGAGGATTGAGAACATCTTGCTCCTTGTTAGTGTTGATCAATTCCTGCAGTAGAAATTCTTTGATTTGATTGTGGCTATCCTATTTGTGAGTTCACCAACTTCTGTCCGGAGTGCCAGGTTAGTGGATTCCACGCTTGAATTCTATTAATTAGTTCTTGAAGAATGTTATTCTCACTATCATTGGAATTCTCTGCATCTAGTTTCAAGAACCCCTGTAATAATCTTGGCATTGTTGTCAAAGTTGCAGCAAAGATGACATTGGCTTGATTTTCATGATACTATGTATTTTGAGTTTGTTACAACAGTTGAGGAATGGAGAGAGATTGAGAGTGTGAAAAGACAAGTTGCAGCTGAAGAGGAGTTGCTGAAGCATGATGTTGTAGAAGTGGGAGTGTTGAATATGCAAGACCATATGAGAATTGTTGATTCTCTAAATGCTTGGGTTATTAATTTTGTTGTAGGTATGATTGAATGCATAGAAGAAGAGGAGAATGCTGAGAAGAAGAACTCATTTGAGTTGGCCTTTGGAGTTCAAGTATGTAATATGGTTGCATATATGATGAAGAGTGTATGTGATGGATTCTTTGACAAGAAATCCATGAGAGAAGTGAAGAGGAGATGGTTTGAGATAGAGCATGAGTTGCATGTTTTTATTGGAGGATGAGGCAGTTGGTTCAAAGCTCATGAAAGATTGAGAAACAATGGTGATGAATACAATTGGTGGTGGTGGTCAACTAGTGGTGGGTCAAATCCCACAAGAGGATTGAAGATGAGAAACAAAGCATCTTGGAGGAGGTGGATGGATGACTATGCCCAAGAAATGGGTAAGGTTCAAAGTTATGTTGATGAAGATGGTTTATGGACCAACATGTTGCTGGAAATGGAGAAAGAAACAAAAGTACCTAACAAGGTGGAAGGGAATGCCTTGGTGATTACTCTTCATGACCAAAAGAGTGGTTCTACCACTTATTCTATTTGAGCAGGAGCTCAAATTCTCTTACCATGGGTGTTTGATGCAAGAGCATCCTGATTCATATGCAATCTTACATCACAAAAAAAAGAAAAAAAGATGTATAGCTATCAATCCAAACAATTGAGAGTTTTAAGGAGCTTGTTCTCCTAAAATTAGAACTTCTTGTAACTGCCCTGTTTTATAGGAGCCTGCAGCTGTATCTTGTTAGCTATGTTTAGAATTAGAAAGTCAAATTAGGAGTCTTTCTTATTAGTTGGTTAATATAATTGCACGTTAGTCTAGTTTTAGGGAGAGATAGAGGGGCTGCACGGATGATTCGCGAGTTGGAGAAGAAGGCATAAAATATACAAAATTTCAAAATGCTCTGATTGAAATTCTGATAGAGGTATTTGTTCATCTTGATCTGAGGACAAACAACCTCTCTCTGATTTTGTAGAGCTGCACAAGTTAAAGAGTTGTGTGTCTAAGGTTTCAGTTGTGTGTGAAGGTGTATAGACGCAAAGTCTACACATATGTTTGTATAGCCCTTTGAGGCTCAGAGCTGTTGTATGTGTGATTAGACAGTCCATTGATACTGTGTGCTGAATGTTGTAATGCCCATTGCGGTTTGAATCAATAAAAAAGTGTTGGTCTACATTCGATACCATTGTGTTAATCTATAGCTGCAAGGTTGGCCTCTTATTCAATTATGACCCCATACCCTGACTGCATCAATCCTTCTATGATAACACAAAGGTCTTACTCAGTTCCATGACAATTTCTACCTATGAAACCCATTGGATCAATGTCCATATTTAGACTTTATTCATTAGTAGCCCAATTCTAGGCAGAACTTAACAATCACGAGATAGGTTATGAGTCAATCCTTCTATGATAACACAAAGGTCTTACTCAGTTCCATGACAATTTCTACCTAGGGTCATCGAAGCCCAATGGATCAATGTCCATATTTAGACTTTATTCATTAGTAGCCCAATTCTAGGCAGAACTTAACAATCACGAGATAGGTTATGAGTCAATCCTTATACCTTCAGTATGTGCCCACACTTCACGTCGCATACCTACCTGGGGTTCATATATTCAAAATTGTATATCAGTCAAAATGCAGACGTGTTAGTGGCAGGTGCCTTACAGCCTACAGGTCTCCTACTCTGTATTTGTTGCACTTAACTTATTTGTTAACTAGCTTGTTTTCCAGTGGATTATGATTCCATGAGTTCTTTTTACTATGCAGCTTATACAGATGAGTATCTAACTCTTATGCAGTTCAGTTTTTCCAGAATTCATGGTTCGATCTCAAGGGTTATTTACATGGTAAATATAGACATGTCTTATGATTAGGCAACAAGCATATTTCCCTCCTTTCTTAATAATCACCTAACTAATATCCCCTAACTTACAGTCTTTAAGTAAGACCCTCACTACATTATTGCATTTAGTCATGCTTGAGGCCTTATGAGGGACTACAAGCGTTTGTTTACTCTTATATTATGGTTCTGAATTTCAAAGTATCCCTAACATTCCATATCCAGGATTGTATACTAGTCAAGAATGCAGAGCATACAAACCTTCTAAACATTGAGATTATTTCTTTCCAAAAATCCATGTTATGTCCTCTATTAGGTCTTATTTCAAGTCCTAAAACAAATTGGGTTCTTACTACATAACCATTCTCAAGTAAAGGTGAGTAAGCATCTAATCTCAGATATTGAGTTTCTTCATATAAGTAATAGGCCTCATAACTCTCCATCCTGAATACAATGGGGTATTATAACCTCCCCTAGAGAGGACATTGGTGTTTTTCCACATTTAATCAACCTCTATATGGGAATATAGATCTTAACCATTTAGAAGATAGAGTTAGGATCACACAAACGCTGCTAGTAATATCCATATCGAATCATAACAGAAGTCTATGAAGGTATTACATCTAAAAGTATTTTTTCATTAGTGGTCCCATATCCAGACTGATACTTGATTCTTTTATACAATATAGGATTCATAATTAGACCAGTTTGGAGAGTGTTACAGTGAATTTCAGGGATAGTTAAGAATACCAAAAGCCAAATGACTGATATTCCAAGCACAAGATAACAACCCAGGTAAAGTATAAGCTCAAAAACACATTAATCATAACCACAACTTCCAGGCTCAAGATAATACAAAGTACTCATAACATTTCAGGTAGAAGCTCATATCCAAGTGATTCACATTAGTAACTACTGTTCAGACAAGGGTCTCATACATTTCCAATATATCACTTTAAAATACAAACAGCTGAAGTCAAGACCAAAATACAGTCCAACGAGCTCAAGCTACTCTTATGCTTTCACAACCACGTAGAAAACAGAACTTCATCAAGGAGGGTCACAATATTATCTTGATGGTAAGTTCAGCATTCAAATGCTCAGTGAGAGGAGAGAATCCACACAATTACTTATACACCATTTACATATGATAAGACAGCTCAAAATAGACAATTGTTTTTCTCTTTCAACGTGAATCAAATCATTACATTTTCTTCTATGGATAGCAAGTGCTACATTCTGCCCCTTTCAATTCAAGTTAATCAATAAAATATTCATTTCTTCAGTACACGAAGGAACCTTCAAAACAAACAGACAATAGAATTTCTTTCCTTTTCTATTTCCTGCCAGACCCTGCAAAATACCTGTAAAACATGGGCCAGCTCAATTCAAGCTGACATGGAGTCTATCCCCATATGATAAAATCCACATATATTTATGCATTTATCAGAGGGTAAGAGAGCAAAGCACTTGAGCGAGAGAAGAAACACACTTTCTTTTAGTTCAGAATAAAGCAATGCCCTCGAGGCCAACCAAGTCATAAAAGACATATGCAGCCTTTTTCCATTCATATAAATATGGTGCCATAACAGAGAAACAGATTTTCTGGAGTTTAGAAACACAACAATTCCATTTTGAAATCTTCAACACAATGCACCATCTGAAAGAAAGAAGCATATTCACACCATATCATATACAGCCATAAACAACCAGCAGAGCAGGTGTATCACAGACTCGTCAAATGAATAATGATGAGTATTGACACATATCACTGTGTTCATGCAAAAACATGTACACTGTAATGTATACCGTATACATCCATATTTATACCTCAAAGGAAACTATTTCATTCACTCCCAATAATATGCCAAATTTAAGACTATATCAAGTCTCAATCAAAAGCACAGACATGTAATAGGAAAAGGGTGAGAACCCATATTCTTGAATCCATTTTCAAAATTAAAACCGAATAAATGCATCTCTACATGTAAGTTTTATCAAAGGGAAAAGAACTCCATGCCTTTTTTGATGTGAGGGCAATGCCCTAGGCTGAGATAAAAACACTGCCTTGCGCTCTAGCTCCAAATCAAATAAAAATTCAGTGCCATACCTTGTGAAGGATTTTTATACAATAATGAAACCGTTTAGGCTAACCTCGAGTTGCATTGTATGCCATCTCGCCCTGAAACTTGGGCTCCCAATTAATTATATTTGTAATTGCCAATTATCTAGAATTTCACGGAAGTCATATGCATGACCAGATAAAAACAAATTATTGTTATCACTTATCCATAAAGATATCACTGTACATGACTATCAAATAAGATTGGATAATTCCACCAAACAGAGTTGTTGTGTGAACTGAAATGACTTAAACAGACTGCCAATACTCTGCAAAAGACCCATCGGATGACTAGATCAATAACATATTTCCAGCTTGTAAGAGTAAGCCTTCCTTGGGCAATCTATAAGCAATACTAAATAGTATTCAGTTCATGTAAGACGTGTGGTTGTGATCAAAGAAAATAGCTGTGCGACCTCCTTGAGCTGTTCTGCCAAAGAGAGTAGTGCAATATTCTGAATATTTTGTTTATTATTCATCCATTTGATGACCAAAAATGAGTCACCAAAAACCTGTAAATGGCACAGACCTTTGCTGGAAGCCACCTTTAATAGAGCTCTTAGAGCCATAAGTTCACCATAATTGTTAGTTCCCTACCCAAACAAGCACTGAACTTAAAGAGTTCGCCATAATTGTTAGTTCCCCCAAAACTGCAGGTTTGTTTAGAGCCCTGGCATGCTCCATCAAAGAAACCCTGGGGGCAAGTTTTATCAATCAATAATTCTACGATCTGTCTAGGAACACTATCTTTCTGAGTCACTTTAATAATATTGAAAAATGGCACAGACTTGTGCAAATACTCGAAACATAGGAACAGCTCTATCAGCAAATATGAGGGCATTGTGTACCAACCAGGAAAGGAATGGCTCTAAAGGCTTTCATCTCTTTCTTGTGAAACCAGCCCCTGAGGCAATCCTCAACAGAGTTAACTCTCTAAATATTATCATGTCCATTCCAATCACCAATATCCCTCCAAATCTGCTGAGGATAGGGGCACAGAATTAAAAATGAGTAACAGTTTCTTCACCCTGCTTACATAGCAAACAAATGTTAGGACCCTGTTTATTTCGCTTTTGCAACATCTCCCAAGTTAACACTGTTTTTCAAAGACAGCCACATAAAAACAATGGTCTTCTTGGGAACCTTTACCCTCCAAATTTTAGTCCACCACCAAAGGGCTTCCGGCTGATCATTTGACTGTACCCAGGCCCTAACATCAGGATCCTCCCTCAATCTTACATGGGCTCTACTTAACTCAGCTACATAACAAAGTATGTTCACCTTCCAGCCCTAACATCTGTGTAGTCAACCAGCCCTGATGCCAAATGTCTGTGGAGGCATGGCCTCCAACTAGATGTAACAAAACCCATCATTGCTATAACCCATAATTATATCTTATAATTTAATGAACATATCAGCTGGAACACAGCATTGCTATAACCCATAATTGCATCCACTCCAATTCTAACGTGAGTGCTGCTGCCTACTCTCCAAAGCTAGATAAGTTCCAATTACAGGAAAGGCTGAAACCAGAGTTTTCCATTGGTTCAAAACATTTTGAATTCTTTTCCTTTCACATCTAATCCAATCCAACAAAGTGCTCAGAGCAATATATTTCTGAATAATCATCCTTTTCCACAGACTATCCTTAGTGATCAAAATCCAAAGAGATTTAGCGGCCAAGGATGTGCCAAAGGTATAAATATGCTTTAATCTCCAACCTCCTTTATCCTAAGGCTTGGCAAGAGACTGTCACTTTGCCTGATGTGTGCTCACCTTGTCCTTACCACTTCGCCACAAGAAATTAAAACAAGATTTCCTTACCTTATCGAGGACACCTTTTGGGACGTGTACCAAAATATGCAAGTAAAACAGATTTGACCAGTATTAATCTTCTCCCTGGAGAGCTATCTGTTGCACCAAAAATTGATTCTCTCAATCTTTTCCAAAAAACCAACTCCAATCTCTTTTACCATATCCATTGGGTTTGAGTATGAAGCCCAGATAGTTAAGCCTGTCCTGCATATCCTGAGCCCTATAGGGAAATAGCTGGCTCAAACTCTGTATCTCTTCCTCTCAAATCTTGTTAAAACATAATGCAGACTTATGAACGTTAACATCCATGCCAGTGGCTTTACCATAAAGTAGCAAAATCTCCTGGAGCTTCCTCCCTCGGCTTCAGTGCCATTAGAGAATAAGATGAGATCATCAACAAACAGGTGTGTAAGAAATTCACTACCCCCATCCTCACCCCTTGTATGCTTCTAGTTCTTTTAGCTTCCTGAATTAATCTGCTTAAGCCCTCAACAACTAAAAGAAACAAGGGAACAACGGACACCCTTGTCTCAAGCCCTTTGATGGCTTGAAAATGGGGAGGCAGCCCCATTTATCAAGATAGCATAGGAGACGATGATTGAACTGATTCTTCCTCTAACTGGTGAATAGCAAAAGAGGTAGGGAGGATACAACAATTGAAACAGCAGTTTCAAGAAGTTCAGATGTACAACATTCCCCGTGCTCGGAATAAAGTTGTTGATGGATTAGCAAATTGGGCCTTAGATCATAGAGATCTCTTTTGCTATGGCATATCGCCTGCATGGTGGTCCAATAAGCTCCAACTAGATATTCGACATATTCTAAGCCTAGACTCCTCACCATGATTATGTTCTTAGTTTGTCCTTTGTATCATGCTCAAGCCTACGCAAATAGTTTTCAGGATACAACAATTGAAACAACAGTTTCAGGAAGTTCAGATGTACAACGTTCCCTGTGCTCGGAATAAAGTGGCTGATGGATTAGCAAATTGGGCCTTAGATCATAGAGATCTCTTTTGCTATGGCATGCCGCTTGCATGGTGGTCCAATAAGGTCCAACTAGATATTCGACATATTCTAAGCCTGGACTCCTCACCATGATTATGTTCTTAGTTTGTCCTTTGTATCATGCTCAAGCCTGAACAAATAGTTTTCAGGATACAACAATTGAAACAACAGTTTCAGGAAGTTCAGATGTACAACATTCCCTGTGCTCAGAATAAAGTGGCTGATGGATTAGCAAATTGGGCCTTAGATCATAGAGATCTCTTTTGCTATGGCATGCCGCCTGCATGGTGGTCCAATAAGCTCCAACTAGATATCCGACATATTCTAAGCCTGGACTCCTCACCATGCTTATGTTCTTAGTTTGTCCTTTGTATCATGCTCAAGCCTGCACAAATAGTTTTCAGGCTTGGCATAGTCATATATGTATTTTTCACTTTTATCTAATATAAAATTTTGGTGGTGGTTTTGTTTAAAAAAAAAAAAAAGATAGCATAGGAGACAGATGTAACACACCCCACCATCCAATGGACAATAGACAGATTGAAACTAATAAGTATTAATAAAAGCCTCAAATATAGCCAGTTTGTCCTGTCCTAAACTTTTGACAAGTCTAATTTGATCACCATAGCAGGAAGCTTTTTGACCTTAACAGTATGTGATACCTCCTGTGCCTAGCCTATAGCTTCATTAATCTGTTCAACTTCAAGGAAACCAAATTGCTCTGGAGAGATGATAGAGGAAAAAAGTGTTTTTAATCTCACAGCCAGAACCTTTAAGATGATCTTGTAAATGCAATTACAAAGTGCAATAGGCCTGGAGGTGTCAAATGACTTGGGCCTATCAACCTTTGGAATGACAGCAATACATGTAGAATTGAAAGAGCCATGTACTTTCCTGGTAACAAGGATTCAAAATTGGAGGCTTGTGGAACAGACTGCCCATCAACCCCTTCCGACACCTATGCATGCTGGCTAGACTGTGACCTGAATAATTACCTCACCTTCTATAACAATATTGAGCACAACGACAAGGGTATACTGTATTTACAATCACAAACAATCACTAAAATCTATCAAAACTTGGAGAATTTGTTTAAAGTTGGACGCCCATAGGAACAAGCATCTAAGCAAGTAAACACGATTTGATATGTTCTATAGGCTATAGGTCAATTTAGCCTAAAGGGAAAAAAGTTATCTCATCTTATATTGAATTATATTCTTGTTGCATTTTCATGCTCGTGTTCGTTTTTTTTCTGCAGGTAAAGTTATTATAATTACCATCTTGTTTGAGTTAATAGCTGGATAAAGTCAAACTACCATGATAAAGGGAAATTTAAATTATTGAAAAATGCCAATCTGTGTCAATTTGAAGAAAACTGCATGAGTTCTGGTCCTCTTTTATTTGTTTATTTTTCTTGTTATTGTGGTGTGGGGTGAGGTTGTGGGCTGCCTTACTGCAGTGTGTGTTTGAACCTGGGCTACACACTATTGAGGGCTGGGGATTTGAGTGCACAGCCCTTTAAAATTACACCAGAATGCTTCGGACGTCTTTTGCATAGGCTTTGAAGTCCAAAATACCTTTTTTTAGTTGATTTATTTGAGATTAAATTACATAAATTCTTTGGACGGCTTTTGCATAAACTTTGAAGTTTGAAAGACTTTTTTATTTGTTGTTTTTGTAGATTTGGGAGGTGCTATGTTTTTTTCTTTCTTCTAGCTAAAGAAGTTTTTAGTTACAAGAAGATTGATTATGTAGTAACAAAGTTCATCTTATCTTGGTAGGGAACATGTTCACAAGATTGTTAATTGGGTCTTGTCGTAGTAAGCACCCGCTACTTACTTACTGTTCACTGCAGGCCGTGGAAGTTGAGAGGTTCAAAATTAGTTTAATTTATGGATTGATATTGTAAGAATGCTTCCATTGTATAAAGGAAACAAGTGAAACATACATTCAAGAGCTAATCCTTCTCTTGAAGGTAGTTTAAACTAGCTGTAGCTGGTCGAGTGTGTCAGAGTTGGGCATCAAGTGTTGGAGATGTATACGAGGTTGCACTTGTGGTCTGGAAGGTGATCGACTGCTGTTTACCATGCTTATGAGGCTAATTTCTGAATTGAAAACAACTTGACCTGCATGCGGTTACACAGGAAGCTTATTTACTACTTGCAACTTTTGAATAGATAATAGAAAGTTACATAGTCTACTTCATTTTTATGAGTAAATTTATCAAGAAAAATTATGTCAGCTTGGAAGAAAATGGTAGAAAATGGTGTGGCTTGCTTGTGGATGTAAGGGTTATCAATAACAGTGCTTGAAACCAATGTTTTAAAAATCGGAACCAGCTTTTCCTCGTGAAATTTCTCTTGTAAGAGGTCCAGACCGGAACCGGACCTGTTCAAACTTAATAAACCGGTTTACTAAAAATATATTAAATTTTAGATTTTAATGAAAATAATATATTTGAAGGTTAAAACCATGATTCCAACAATTACACACAAAATATGCAAAGTTTGCTCTTTTATAAATGCAAGAAAGGTGTTTATAGCAAAATGGCACGAACTCCAAGTTCATGCTTATGAGGCTAATTTCTGAATTGTAAACAACTTGGCCTGCATGCGGTTACACAAGGAAGCTTATTTACTACTTGCAACTTTTGAATAGATAATAGAAAGTTACATAGTCTACTTCATTTTTATGAGTAAATTTATCAAGAAAAATTATGTTAGCTTGGAAGAAAATGGTAGAAAATGGTGTGGCTTACTGTGGATGTAAGGGTTATCAATAACAATGCTTGAAACCAATGTTTTAAAAATCGGAACCGGACTCGGAACCGGCCGAGGTTCGGCAGACCAATCGAGGCCGAACCGACCGGAACTTAATAAACCGGTTTACTAAAAAATACATTAAATTTTAGATTTTTAATGAAAATAATATATTTGAAAGGTTAAAAACCATGATTCCAACAATTAAACACAAAATATGCAAATTTTATTGAATTATATATATGCAAGAAAGGTGTTTATAGCAAAATGGCACAAACTCCAAGTCAATACACAATACATATATCATAGATGAGATTCTAAAGCAAAATACATAAACAATGAGGCTCTAAATGGCCTCCATAGTTCGAGACTTCATAAAAACAATGCTTGAAACATTATGTTAGCTTGGAAGAAAATGGTAGAAAATGGTGTGGCTTGCTTGTGGATGTAAGGGTTATCAATAACAATGCTTGAAACCAATGTTTTAAAAATCGGAACCAATTCGACGGAACAGTAGAGGTTCGGACCGGAACCGGACCAGTTCAAACTTAATGAACCGGTTTACTAAAAAATACATAAAATTTTAGATTTTTAATGAAAATAATATATTTGAAAGGTTAAAAACCATGATTCCAACAATTACACACAAAATATGCAAAGTTTGCTCTTATATATATGCAAGAAAGGTGTTTATAGCAAAATGGCACGAACTCCAAGTCCAATACACAATACATATATCATAGATGAGATTAAAGCAAAATACATAAACAATGAGGCTCTAAATGGCCTCCATAGTTCGAGACTCCAAAAAAACAACATGTTATGATCATTGATACATTACAAATACTACAAGTTACAAAACTCTAGAATAAACTAGATGACATCAATGATCAATCATCAAACTCTGCACCGTTGCTGGAAATGGGATCCTCAAGGTCATCCTCATCAATATCATCACCGACCTCTGGCTCTGACTCGGACTCATCCAAATCCTCAGGTACATCTCGCGCAATAAGTCATTGGCGCACGGGGGTGAGGGAGTAGCACGAGTGCGACTAGTGCCTGTTGTGTCTCGTGACGATGGCGGCGGTGTTGCTAATGGCTCATCAGATTCTTGATCCAAACCCATCCACCCCAAGTCATCGGGATCAAACTCTGTTGGCTGACTCTCCTCTACCCATTTTGAGGTTGGATCTATATCATCCAAGACAATGGGATCAGTATTAGGTCTTCGGTTCAACAATGATGGTTGCACGCCTTAACAAAAGGTTGTCGGCGAGTTTACACAAAGACAAGATCATTCAATCGTTGTTGTTCCAAATGGTTTCTCTTCTTCATGTGAATCGCTCAAAGACGGACCGAATTGCAAGGTCACACGAGAAAGCATTGCAAGTTTGGCTCAGGATTCTAATTGCAAACTTTTGCAATTGAGGACACTGACTACCAAACGAATCCCACCAATGTGCTGCGATAAAAAGTGTAAATGTTTAATTAGTAAACAATGACGATAAAAAGTTAAAAACATGGTTAAAAATTAAAAGTAAAACATAAACTTATAACTTAAATGTTATAACTTAAATGATAAAAATGGAACCTAGAGTAGCTATACTACTCCAGAACTTTTAAAATCAACAAATTAGATAAAGATTGTCTTATGCTAAAAATTTATGATTATTCATTAAAAATTTTAATCAAATGAACTTCAAAAAACTTAGAATTTCTTATCTGGTTGGTCCACATCCCTTGCAATCTTTGCAAGGTTTTTCCCAAAGGTGTCGGTGGCTCTGCTGAAGAAGCTGATTTGTCAGTGAACCTCAAGTTGTTGCATCTCATCAGGGACCATGCACTCTAGGCACTCGTACAGACCATCTTTTACTTCTCTTGTTTGATCTTCTCCGAGCCGAGCTCTGTAATAATATTTCGGGTTCAAGAAATACCCAACTGCATGTATAGGCCGATGGAGTTGATTGTTCCATCTATTATCTATGATCTCCCATATAGGCCCATACTTAGTTACCCTGTCTTTGTATGCTGCCCTTATCTGCTCCTTTGCCTGATCCATAGCCTCATAAATATAGCCCATGGCTAATTTTTCCCCATCCACCAACCGCAACACCTTAACAAGAGGCTCGAGCAACTTTCACAATCTCTGTTGTTTTTTTCCAAAATAAATTATCAAAAAGTTTCTTCTTTGTGTCTTTCCCATCCTGTTTCCGGCTCCACTTTGATGCATTCCATTCATCACTTGAAAACATCCTTTTCAAGTTCTGTTGTTGGGAAATAAGAGATTGCAACGTGAGGAAGTTTGTTGCAAATCTCGTGATGGTTGGCCTAACAAGTTCTTTGCCCTCAGTGTTCTTCCTCATTAGGTTCAATACCCATGAGTGATTGTAGATGTATTTGGTGATGCTTTTGCCATGCTCTACAATGTTCTTGATCCAATTTTTTTTCCCTATATCCTCAAGCATGAGGTCTATGCAATGTGCAACACATGGAGTCCAAAATATTGTTTTGTGTTTAGCCTCTAACATCTTACCAGCAAGAACATAGTTAGAGGCATTATTTGTTATGATTTGTACAACATTTTCCACCCCCACCTCTAAAACAATCTCATCCAAAAGCTCAAACAATAAATTTGCATCTTTCACCCTATCAGATGCATCTACTGATTTCAAAAACATTGTACCTTGTGGACAAGAGGCAAGAAAATTTATTATTGTGCGGTTCTTGCCATCACTCCACCCATCGACATGATAGTGCATCTGTTTTGGCCCATCACTCCACCCATCTCAAATATTCATCTATGGAACTTCTTTCTTTAAAAAGTGACCCTCTCAAGTCATGCATATTAGGGCCTTTAAGTAAACTTACTAAGAAAAAAACAATGGAATCAAACATCGGTGGTAATAAGGTGAGTGGGCAGCATTGAAAGGGATATCTCGCATCATACCACCATCTAAAGAATGTACTCAAAAGTTGCTTCTTTGTATTGCTTCTTCCAATGGTTCTCCAAGGTGGGCTGATTTTGTGTTGGCATGGAGGCACTAAAAATAGCATGTGTGGAAGATGGAAAAAGCTTTGAATGGTCTTTCTTTTTAGGCCGGTTTTCTTGACTATGAGTGGATGGGGAGGCATATACCGAAAGGGGTCTCTAATGATCAGAAAAGTGGTGAAGATCCTTGGTCGAGGAGCAAGATCCTTCAACACTCGAGGCATGTTCTCTAAATCCAAGATAATGATGTATAAACCAACATTAAGCTTCCAAGTTCTTAATAGGATCATTTTAACCTTATTACATATAAAATTGCTCTAAGAAAACACATTACACACAAAACTAAGTCAAATTGCCTTTCAAATTCATTTTTTCTCTTTTTGGAGGGAAAAGAGATAATTCAAATTTGAGAATGATGTAAGCTAACCTGAAAAACTAAACATGAACCTATAAGACTTCCTAGACTTCAAACCAAAATTTGATGATGAAAGCCAAAAATGAGGTGATATGCCAAATTTTCTAGAATGGAGAAGATGCTCCCGCATCAAGAACATTAGGTTGAATATGATAAAGGAGCGCAATTCTAGTTCTTAACAATTGCAAGGAACACATGGAACATATTTGAAGAAGTTGAAAAATTCCAGAAGCTCTCAAAATTGATGTGCACAAAGGAAGGAGGAAATAATATCTTTGCATGAGATTACAAAGGTTCAGTATTTGTCCTAAAGTCCAAGACATGTAGTAGTGGCTGAAGTTAAACCCAATCATTAACTCATGGTATTTAAGAGTAAGCAAATAAAGTAATATGCTCAAAAGAGAAGTAAATAGAGAGGTAAAAAGAAAAGAAGAGGGAAGAAGAGAAGAAAAAAGTTGAAAGTAACATAGAGGTGTCTCATAGTAAGACATACTAGTGGAAGAAGAATGTATAATTGACCGCATAAGGATATCTCGTGTAAGACAAAGCAAAAGAATAAGGAGATGAAAAAATGAATGTAACATAGAAAATCATTGAATGGAGTGCACAAGTGTTTGAAATTAATAAAAACTTGGTCAAGGAAGTCTAATATAGGTGGATGTAGATCCACTCACGAAAAAAAGAGGAAAAGGACGAGAACAAATAGGAGGTGTTTGGACTATGTGGGATGAAGCCTATGCAAGAGAGAGGTGTGTTTAAGTAGAGGGCAAGGTGTGAAGTAATTTTTTCAGATCTAGATGGAGGATGAAATAGGTTTATGACCCGGGAGAGCGAAGGGGAAGAAAGGAAGGGTAGAAACTTTGTGGACAAACATGTGATAGGGAAAGTTGTAGTTATTATGACCAAAATTTATGGATTGCCTGTGTCCTAAATGTTGTTTTGTGTTTATCTTTGGGTCTCATCAAGGAATGTATGATAAGAGTATAGAACTTTTCATGAGCCGGGGTTCGGGGCCGGGCTGCAATTCATCAATCAGCAAGGGATCCGGGGCTTGTCCCAAGATAAATGTATAGGAACATGAAATCTGTTCTTTATAATCTTCTTATTTGGGGGGCATGATCAAAAAAAAATTTAGGCGTAAATTTCTTTGGCCTCGAAAAATGCACCCGACATATCGGGAAACATGCTCTTCTCGTATGTACGGCGAGTTTTTGACCCATAGGTTTATGTGCCATGTTTTTCCATGGTTTTGATACACGGTTTTGTGGAAAACTACTAGGAAGCGACCAATCTATTTATATGGTCTTATGCTGTATTGTCAAGTAAATGTATGGCTGGATAGATGTGTTTTGAATTCTGTACCATGAATTATGCAGGTTTGTTGAGTAGCTCCAAGCAAGGTGATTAGTATTGAGAGAGCGAGGGCTTGAAATACCAAAAATACTAGTGGAAGCAAGATGATTCTTGGTGGACGTAGCAGAACAAATTGGGTGAAACGTTTACATTGAATGGAGTGTGTTTGAAATCTTCTTGTGTTGTGTTATTTTATTCTCACGAATTTTATTTGAGATCTGTAATAATTTCTATGTGCATATTAGTTTTCTAGA
The DNA here is from genome assembly GCA_018340775.1 of Taxus wallichiana var. yunnanensis. Taxonomy (NCBI): domain Eukaryota; kingdom Viridiplantae; phylum Streptophyta; class Pinopsida; order Cupressales; family Taxaceae; genus Taxus; species Taxus wallichiana. The sequence continues at coordinate 187,228,894 of CM031238.1, forward strand.
GGGCAAAGTGTGAAGTAATTTTTTGCTAGAACGTTTATGAGGGATTAGGAAGAAAGGAAGCATATTTTATCTCTTATTTCCTAACATGTCCCATGACCAAAAAAATGATTTAACCATTTAACACCACTTGTAAGCAAGGGGCATTTATGGGGCTATCATGGCCGATTATTGACATGACAAACACCCAAAACTGTCATAGTCCCATCTGCAATGCTAATATTGAACAATTGTAACCCAAGTTGTCAAGGCTAAGAAATACGCTGCTCAAGCCAAGTGGTATAAACTTCAACAACTTTAGGTAAATTGCCTTGTTAACCTCCAATGTAATGGAGACCATTGCTTCTCGAGAAATGGAAAATGATCCATGTGAAGCCATGTAGCTTAGCTCACAACAATTCTCCCAGTTGTTTGTGACATCCCTAGTGGCTTAATTTATTTGTGTGGGTACCCCTTACTTTTAAAAACAATTCATTTGAAGTCCTCAACCTTGCAGCTTCATGCAAATGCATTTTCACCATCTTGTAGAGTTTGTCACCCTTCCGAACTTGCCCAATTATTAACTTTATTCCTTGTATCTTGTGGTACCTTGGCATTTTTCTCCGCACTATCCCTTGATACTTGCACACATAATTCATTGTTCACACAAGACAAACAATCCCTCTTGGTGGTCGTGTGTGCTTTAAAACTCGTGTAGTTCTTGTAGTCTTATACTAACAACTTGTAACCTTCACAACTTGTACTCAACTTGCATTTACTAGATACACACCAAATAAATTTGCTCAAACATTGATCTTCTTGTAACTCTTTCAAAGTATTGAGACAATGTGTAAGTGTGAAAATCCTAAGGGATACATAGGAAGTATGGAAAGGGAATGAAGGCGAGGAAGGAGAGTGGTTTACGCAAGTATGAGAGCGTGAAGGAGTTACACGAGACCAAATGCACAAGAGTTACATGAGAGCGTGAAGGATTGGATGACTATCAAGGCGAGTGTGTAATAGTCAAAGGGTTCGTATGAACTATAAAAATAACATAAGTCGTAATACCATTGGAACTCCAAAATAATTTAGAACCAACCAAGATGCGGAGGATAGTTTCAAAGTGACTCGTGTTTGACATGGATTGAATGCATGGCAATATTATTATGACATGGCACAAAAAAACAAATTCCTAACGATTAGATTTATGATAAAAGAGGTATTATTAGAGAGATGTGGGTAAGGATTCAATCAATAAATAAGAGGATCCCAATGATTCATGGATATTGGGAGATCTGCATAAAGGGATAAGTCCACGGCTGATAAAGAGAAAGTCACCAACGAGTCAGAAAAGAAATAGCTCAGGTAGATTGAGTGGACAAGAAAGGGACGAAACCAAAAGAGTTGAGAGCTCAAGAGACAGATATACAGATGTGAGGACCATATAGAGAGATCCAAACAACCTCCATTGTAATAGCTCACATATCTTATTCTGGGAAAACAATAAGATAGGGAAGGATCTGCACAATGAATATGTAACCAAATATTGTAGTTATTTGATATTGAATAAAATGTATTGCTTCTCATTGCATAGCCCACTGTGCAACTCTGATGATTTATGTGGTAAGGACATCAAGTGTAGCCCAAAGGGAAACTACATCTCCAAAAATCATTTCTTCCTCTCACTTGCTTGTGTTACTCCTTAGGCTTGTAGGCTTACTACTGCTCTGCACTGTATATTTCTAATTGCAAGATGAATTTTAACCACAGTAGGGTTGATTCTAGTACCCAATAGGTTCTTTGTCATCCCCTGAAAGTTTTAGGTTCTAATACCACTGTTGACCTCTCAATTCCTTAACAGTCCCTTTAAAACTCAGTTTAACACAGTCTTGTCCAACTCTGTTAGTCTAAAACCATATTGTACGGTCTTGAAATGGGCTAAAAAACTTGAAAATCAGGTAGAGCACCTTCAACTATCTATTCCACCAAATTTTGTGATTTTTCACCTGTCGAAACAATTTTTATAACAAGTTTTCTCCTTGATGCCCTAAATCAGGGTTTGACAATATTAGTCTTGCCCAAGAGGACAAAATTGGTTCTTTCTTGAGTTTTCAAGCGTTGTAAAGGATGCTGCTAGATTCAAAGGCTATGTCTAGTCTTGAAATGGGCTAAAAACTTGAAAATCAGGTAGAGCACCTACAACTCTCTATTCCCACCAAATTTTGTGATTTTTCACCTGTCAAAACAATTTTTAGAACAAGTTTTCTCCTTGATGCCCTAAATCAGGGTTTGACAATATTAGTCTTGCCCAAGAGGACAAAATTGGTTCTTTCTTGAGTTTTCAAAAGTTGTAAAGGATGCTGCTAGATTCAAAGGCTATGTCTAGTCTTCCTCCAACCTTCCAAATGTTTAAATCTTGATAAAAAACCTTCCTTTGATCGTTGCAACTGGAAACACAGTCAACCCTGCCTTTTCAAGAACTGTAGATGAAGACAAAACCCTAGGTTCTTATTTGGGTCCAAATTCATATTGTTGGGGGTCTCAAAAAAAATGTTTATTCAAATTCTAATATGGGTGGAAACACTATATTTATCACCTTTCAACTGCCACAGGCTTCTAAATCTGATCCAAGACACAACTCATAACTTTTAGTCAAAAAATAGGGGTTTTTGCAACCCGACAGACCAATACAAAGAAGAATTCAACATAAAATTTGTTTCCTTTAAATGCATTATACCCTATCGCATTAATATCATAGATGCAATAGTAATATGGCTTTCATTAATCTCACATAATAGTTTACAGTGTTCTTGCATAGTTCTTTCACCAATAACCAGTTACAAATGCTTAAAGCCAATACATAGTTCTTTGAGACCCGCACTTACTCTTGCATTCGATGAAGAGATTATAAGAAAATAGTTACATTTTAGTTTTATATCTTCTTGTGGCAGTTTTCATCGACCTGGTCACCCCACAACTGATTCCTAACAACAGTTAAGCCCACTTGATCAAGAATTACTATGTCTCTTAAGCATACATCACATGAATACAAGAGTTGAGTACCATTTATCCATTTAGGACCTCCCTAAGCATGATATGCCTAGAAACAACATGAGAACAACATTTACAACTTCAAAACCACCCTTTTACATTTAGATTTAGCACTAAATTGCTCTCAAGAATTCAAATTTTGATTTTGGAGGGAAAATCAAAATTTTGAATTTTGAAAGGATTTAGGTTACATTCAAAGCTTCCAAAGTTGTGTTAAGACATCCCTAAGACTATTAGACACCCTATATACAAAAGCAAGTCAAAATTAAACAATTCAAGCCAAAATTGTGTTTCTACCTATTGGAGAGCTAGATGCTTCTACATCATACTCCCCAAGGGAGAAGAAAAGACTTAAGGCCTGTTGCCTCTTGAGGTCTTCCCATACTTTTTGATGTCATTCTCAGACATCCAAGTTGCATCTTCAAGTGGTTTTCCCTTCCACTTGACCAAATACTGAAGATATTGCTTCCCTCTAGTCCTTTTAAGCTCCTTGTCAAGGATGCATTCAATCTCTTCATGTTTGACCTATGGTAACTGCTTTATCCATTCTTCCACTGCTGTAGATGAATCTCCAGTTATATCATCACTTCTTTCACCCTCTTTGAAGAGGTACAAGTCAGCAACATTGAAGATAGGTGATATTCCTACTCCACTAGGTAGCTCTAATTCATAGGCATTGTTTGCAAACTTTCTTATCACCTTACAAGGACCAATTTTCTTCATTTTCAATTTATTATACTCACCTTTTGGAAACATTTTCTTCCTCAGATGATCCATAACTAGATCTCCAACCTCAAAACTTACCTCTCTTCTTTTCAAATAAGCTTTTTGCTTGTATTTTTCCACACTGTTCTGCAAATACTTTCTTACCTATTCATGGACCTCCTGCATGGCTGTAGAAAACTCTTCTCCTTTTGCACTTTGTTTCTCCATTGATATGATAACTCTCAATTCAAATACCCCTCTTGGTTACATGCCATAAACCACTGGAAAGGAATTTTTCCTATGCTCATGTTCACTGAATCATTATAGGCAAATTCTGCTTGTGGTAGTACCAAGTCCCACTATTTTGGATGGTCCTTAGATAGGCACCTCAACAAGTTCCCTAAGATTCTATTCACCACTTCAGTTTGGCCATCAGTTTGAGGGTGATAGGTGAACTGAAACTCAAGTTAGTTCCTAGCTTCTTCCACAAGGTCCTCCAGAAATGACCAAGAAATTTAGTATCTCTATTTGATACTATACTCACTAGTAAGCCATGAAGTCTAACTACTTCCTTGAAAAACAAATCAGCAACATGTGTAACATCATTTGTAGTTTTACATGGTATGAAATGAGCCATTTTGAGAACCTATCTACCACTACAAAAATTGAATCATAACCCTTTTAAGTTCTAGGCAATCCCATTACAAAATCCATGCTAATAGAATCCCATGGCCTATGTGGTACTAGTAAAGGCTGATATAACACTGCATTTGTACTCCTTTTTCTCATTGACAAGCACTTGCACCTTTCCACAAACCTTCTTACATTTGCTTGCATTATAGGCCAAAATAGTGTCTTGTAAGCTACTCTAATGTCTTATCTTTGCCAAAATGTCCAACCATGTTGCCACTATGCTTTTCTTTGATCAAATTCTCCCTCATTAAGCTTTTAGGAACACATAGCTGCACTCCTTGAAAAGTAGACCATCTGAATGAGATAGTCTAGCCATAATTCTTTGTTTACTCTTGTGGGATGCTTACATGCCTCATATGCTTCTTTGAAATCATCATCTTCTTCATACAATTCTTTCAATGAATCAATTCCTACACTTTCCAATTGTACTTCATTCACCAACAACACCCTTCTACTTAGAGCATCAACCACTTTATTAGTTTGTCCCTTCTTATGCTTGATGGTAAATGTGAAATTTTGTAAATACTCCACCCATTTTACATGCCTCGATTCAATTTGGGCTGATTAGTGATGAACTGCAAAGCATGATTGTCAGTATAGATCACAAATTCTTTTGGCAATAAATAGTGTCTCCACTTCTTTAGTGCTTGTACCATAGCATAGAATTCCAAGTCATAAGAAGAGTACTTCTTTTTGGCATCATTAAGCTTCTCACTGAAGTATGCTATAGGTTTATTATCTTGACTTAGAACAACTCTTAAAACACTTCTAGTGGCATCACAATTAGGATATTTAATTAGTTTGAGGGCACATTAATTAAATATATGTTTTATATTTATTCTTAATTGAAGACATTGCCTCACCATGATGACTTTGGTATCGGGGCCTTTTATTCCATTATCTTGAACTGGTGAACTTTCAATATCAACTTCAAACTCAAACCCAGATGGAGAACTTATAGCAAATAAGAAATGTACCTAAAACAATGTCCTTTGAAATGTGGATATGGCGGAGGCCGGGAGAATTCAAGGAACTCATTATTTCTTTGTATTATGGAAGCAAAAGAGTTGCAGGGAACTAGGTATTGGACAAGACAAGGTTCACGAGTACTAGGTACACCCGAAATACCTGCAACACAAATATTTAACCCAAAAATTTTAATTTTTTTGAAAATTGCACCATTCTAGAATGGGTGACAACAAATGGCTCTTTTTGGGGACATGGCTTGGATTGAGCACATCGCAAACAAGGCATAGCTTGAACTCTAGAATCTTAAGGTTTGAAATAGACCAGTGTCTTATCCAGTGGGCCAAGGTTCAATAGAGGGAGACACTCTCTCAATACACACTGCACCAATGCACACAGACACACAAAAAGGAACAAAAAGGGAAACAAGCCAAAACTAGGAAAGTATGTACAAAGAAGAAAGAGGATATTTATCAGGGGAAAGGAAAGAGAATGTACAAAATCTACACAATTCCAGAGACAGGATGAGAGAAATAGGTACCTTTGTGAAACAACACACTGAAAGTATGAGGCACCCGGGAACTGAAAATGATCAGTTGAGTATACCAAAATATCATAGGAGCATTGTGTGGCTTGAAAAGGAAAATTGAAGCAAGTAGACCATCCACATAGTGATACTCCACACTAAAATTATCCATTCTGTGAAGAGCTGAATGTATGCCTGAAACTTCTATTCTTCTGATAATGAGAAGGTGTAGGAATAACGCCATACAAAATCTTACGACCCTTGGCTGTTTCCATACTAATTTCTACACACCACTGAACTTTGACAACTGGATCCATGAGAAAATCCAATCCTTATAACACCAACTTCTTGTTTCAATGAAGTGCTAATAACATTTGTGTGAAGATTTTGGCAATTATCATGACATAGATCTTGAAACCCATGCACTTCCACAAAATTTTCCTTGTAATCACTCTCAAGAGGAAAAGTACTGAATGATTTATCATTATCATGTTCTTCAATCTATGTAATTTCTACCTGCTCATGGAAAATACACTGCTATTTTTACAAAATCAACACCCTTGCTTTCTAGTCCTGGAGGATCTTGTTTCTTAAGTACAAAAGATGTAATTGATTTATCTTCGTAGATAACACAAAATTTAAAGGTTATGAGAGTAGGTAAAAATTGATCAACAAAATCATCTTTTTCCTCTTGCTTATATTCTATGGACTAGACTATAACAGGACTGATGCAATCATGGCTATGAAGAAAGATTCCAGGCAAGGATTTCCATTTTCTATTTGTTTCAAGGGACTACAAAAAGGCTCTGGTGTATTGATTTCATTAGCAAATATAATAGGAGGACTGTTGAGTTCATTAACTTGCTTTTCTTCAAGTTCAGACACTTGTTTGTTGTTGAAAGAACTCAAAACAAGAGGATTATCATCAGTGACTCGGGTTTCATTGTCTTCCAACATAAGAGAAAAATCAGCTTTGTCCCTATTTTCATGATGAACTTCAATTTCCACCAACATAGGATCATTCCTTTCAAACCAAGGACATTCAACCCTAGTGCAAGACATATCTTCTAAGAATTCTATTTCAGGTTGAAATGGAGCCTCAAGTTGTTTGTCTTCTTCATCATTTGAGGGAATATCAAATTGACATGCACTAGGCGGAGCAATAAGAAGACATTCATTGGTGGAATTGAGATAGTGTTGAGGAATAAATACCTTGTAATGTGGAGAATCATCATGAGAAACTTCTAGAACTTGAATGTTTTCCTCTTCATTATAAAGTGTCTCAGATTCATCAATTGATTGTTCTTCAATTTGTTTTGCCTCCTCACGTGCCTGCAATTGCCTGTATTGTCTTTGTACTTCTCTCATCAATTGTATGGAGTTTTTATCATCTGCAAGTGCTATTTTCATCTTCCTACCTTTTGCAGCACTTTCTTGATACTTAAGCCACAAATATTTGATCACTAGGTCATCACATGCAACAATTTGTTTCAATCTATTTTTCCTTTCTTGCATTGTTAGTTTTTTTGGAGATGACACGGTGCAATAGTGGCTTTCCTTTTTGCATATGGAACATTAGCACATTATGGAAATGTTTTCCTTACTTTCCTATCTTCAACAAGTTGCAACAACATTTGTGAAATCATTTTTGGATTCATACCTCCGTAGAAAGTTCGCAGAAACTGGGCCTGTTCTAGATTGACTGGAGCTTGAAAATTTTGAATAGGGAGATCTCCATCTTCGTCCCATCCTTTCATCAATGTCACTCATTGGTGTGGACCAATAAGTGTTTTTCATCTTGCCTTCATTCCTGGGAAGGTTCCTAGATCAAGAGAACAAACGTGACAAAAGTTCGATCCCCAGTAGAGTCACCAAAAACTGTTGGTTGGATTTTTGCCATTGAATATGCCCAATGGAAGTATGCAAAAATCAACAATAGTTAGGGAAATTCACCTTTGGACAAGGTGAAATTTCCTCTGCTTTGTGAGAGGGGCAGTTCCCTCATATGATGTTATTTTTGTATTTTTGGTGCTTTTAACCGGAAAGCACAAAAGGGCAACAAAATTGAGAAATGGGAAATACAAAGAGAAAGGAAGAATGAAATAGGAAAAGAACACAACCCCATAGGTGTTAGGCAAGACAGACAAATATGAGACACAAAGTTCTACAAATCTATCTTATCAAGGACACACCAGTCCTTCTTGGTCGTACAAGATTGCCTTACAAGGTTGGTTGGATGAGAAATAGGAGAACACTTCTATCTGGCAAAATACATACAATGGGCATGGAATCAAGGAAGCACAAAGTCTTCATCTCCTTCAGAACATACTGATATGGCACAAAGTCCACATACTCTGACATCCAACACAAAGTCTGATCACCTAAGCATCAAGCATACTATGAAGGAACAACAATATCAATAATTCAATTACAAGCAGACTAACAGATTTTGCAATTGAAACCATTAACACAGTAGCATAAAAACATTGTATTCTTGAGAAAAATTCTGTGCACACAAAGTTACAACAACCTATCCAATAGGATAGAAGAACTCCTCCTAAGAGTTTTGGAATGAGAAAGATGAGAGAGAAACCCCTTTTACAATTACAATGCAGCCTTATATAGGCATTCTTCTCTAAGAAGTAGTTATAAAACTATCTAAGCTGGTACAAACCCCAAACCTCAAGTTGACTCAACTTGAGTTATCAATTACATTACAATTGTAGTATTTAATTAATTAAATACATTTTACATTATAGCTTATACATTTAATTAATTCAAATTTGAATTAAGTAATTATATTTCATGGGCCTAAGAATAATTCTGTGACAAGATGCCATAAGATCTGCAGAGTATCCATATTTTGCCAATCTTCCCTTAGATGAGATTTAGATAGTCTAGCTTTCACCTTAACCTTAGTGTTGACTTCTCCAAAGATCATTAATATATTTTCACAGCAGAGTCGTTAGCTAAAAAATAAACAAACCCAAAGTCTCTCTGCTTAGTAGTTGGCATGTTCGATGTAAGCTGAATTTTCAATTTCATCGAACTTTCAAACTGCTCTCCATCCAGTGTTTAACGGTTCTCCTTGTTTAGTCGGTCTTTGACAACATTCCAAGAAGTTAAAACTCGGTCGCTTCTCTGGTAGTTCGAATGAAAATATTACCCACAGGAATACATCAACTTTTTGGTCAAGTTTTTAAATAATATGAGGTTCCTTTGAAGTTAACAAGATAGACAAAACCAAGGCATATGCCTTTCTACGAACAACAGTTACATTGTCTACCTTATCAAGCCAAACATCAATCATACAAAGGAGGAGATTTTGATCTAAATTCATCTCTGCTTGTTGAAGCATCGCTTAAAGGGAAGACTCTGTAATGAAGTGTGCAAAATAGTTAATGTTTTGCACAAGCATACCTGCTAAAATTGCCCCTGTAGATGCCTTAATTCATATTCCTGTTTCAGAATTAATAGCATGAATATCCTCTGCTCAAACATCCTGTATGCTATCTGACATTTCACTACCCAGTGTCATTGATATCACCGCTGCCACTCACCTGCTCGCAAAGGCGTCTGGATGGAAACCCGTGTCAAGAATATATTGAAAACTTTGTAATAAAATTATTCTCCCTAGTTTGTTTCTCCCAATTTACTAATGGTTTGGTCTTTCACAAATGGCAAATCATTACCAACATATAGATTTGCATCATTACTCCTTCTGACCGGAGACACCCAACCAACACTGCAGCGTGATCAATTTTATTTAGACATTCTGTCAAACAGTTCATATGAATCTAAGTGCACTATTTTAATATTTTGCAAACTGCCACTGTGAGATTTTATTTCCTCTCGTCCACTGCCATCACATACTGAGATACACTCCTTATACTGCTAGGGACTATTACCGCAAAGAGGTTCCCAAAACTCGACTTTTTCTGAATTTTATAATGAATGTTCAGAGGAAAATGTATTATCAACATTTGCAAAGTGAAAAACTCAACACAATTGGAGTCGTTGCTGAGTATTTTGATCACAAAAGCAAAGCTTCCAGACCCTTTTGAGGCTTGATTGCTTGGCAAGAACCCTGAAAACGACAATTGGGTTCGGAAAATGGCCGAATTTTTATTTGGGATTGCCATCAACTAGTGAACGAAATGAAGAAATTGTTTATGATTCCAGTAACCTCAAAGAGCTGGAGACGATACCCAATTTCTTGTTCTCCCTGATCGGGGTATGCTCTGACAACTCTATTTGACTGCTGATCCAGGGACACTCCAACACTTGAACAGAAGTGAGCTTCTTCTTTGGGTTTCTGTGGAGTATTTTGGAGATCGAATCCACTGTAGAAACCGATATACTCCTCCATGTATCCTTTGTGAATTCCAACTTGGTTTGTCTGACTGAATAAAACATCCTTGAATTAGTCTGGCCCCAGAAGGGTGGAACCCCACTTAGAAGAATATAGAGAAATACACCAACACTCGAAACATATGCTCCTTGATTGTATTGATAAAACTGTGAGGCTTGAATTCGGTTTTAATCATGCGGCCACAAACTCTTCGTCCCTTGATTAGATTTTAGCGTAACATGGTCTAGAGGGAAGAATCCCACAGTTGCTCTATGCTCACGAGAACTCTGAAGAACTTCATTCAATGCGGAAAGGATGTAGCTGCGGGGAACACGGGTTTTTCGGAGAGCAACGAGCATCAAGGAACTCGTTCCCTTTATCCAAAATCTTCTGCAATAGCCGCAAAGGATGGGGAAGACAATGTATTGCGGAGCAAGGAGCATGCAGAGAACAATGGTTTCGAAGGAATGTGCCCCGAGTTCATCAAAATGCTGAAGCGGCCGCATCAAGAGGGAAAGAAACACCTAGGGAAGTGAGCCTAGAGCCTTTCCACAAAATCCGAGTCTTTACCGAATTGGGCCTAGCCTATGTGTGGAATTTTGAGAATAGTATATCATTCATCTAATCACAATTAGGATTTTAATTAATTTGAGGGGCAAATTAATTAAATATATGTTTTATATTTATTCTTAATTGAAGACATTTCCTCACCATGATGACTTTGGTATCGGGGCCTTCTATTCCATTATCACGGAATTGGTGAACTCTCAATATCAACTTCAAACTCAAACCCAAATGGAGAACTTATAGAAATAGGAAATGTAACCGAACAATATCCTTTGAAATGCGAGATATGACTAAGGTTGGGAGAATTCGAGGAACTCATATTTCTTTGTATTGCGGAAGAGGAAGAGTTGTGGGGAACTAGGTATTGGACGAGACAAGGTTCATGAGTACCGGGTACACCCGAAATACTCGCAACACAAATATTTAACCCAAAATTTTTAATTTTTTCTAAAATTGCACCATTCTAGAATGGGTGACAACAACTCCAATCTGTCAAGAAAATTGACCTAGATGAGAAGATGAGGAGACCATGGTCAACACTAGTAAAGACGATCACTCAAGTGCGTACTTTACAGAAGGAAGAAGAAGAGAAATCCTAAACCGATTTGTTGAGAAAAATAAAGATGCCCTCTTGCTCCAACTATATCACATGGGGCAAAACTTCCTTCTGATTACACCCATGACCAACTCCAAAGTCTCCTCCAAGATGAAAATGATAACATTGGCCAACGATCACCATCCACACACCGCCATAATCCAAATAATTGTCACGTTGTATATGGACGTGATGGCAAAGAGAATAACCCTAACATATCCAAAGAAGTTGTATTATCCCAACTACAACAAATGAGTAATCAAATCACTCAGTTAGCCTCTCAAATCGGCCCGCAACCATCCAATGATCACGGATCCCAACATTTTCAACCCAACTTTAATCCACCAACTACCAATCCTTCATAACCAACCTTGGAGCAAGGAGTGAAATCTATGTAGGAAACGCTTCGAGGGTTGAATGCGACACACAAGGATGACAATATAAATTTGAGGAACTTTGTCCCTGTCCTTTTGACCGCGACATCTTATGGGTCCCTTTTCCACCATATTTTGAACCACCCAAATTCAAAAAATACAAGGGAAAAGGTGATCCGTGAACACGTTAAGGAGTTCTATATGTTGTGTCAAGAAGTAGCCTACAACGAATCCTATTTGCTAAGACTCTTCTCTAGAAGTCTAGGCGGTCCACTTTAGAATGGTTCCTCCGACTAGACAAAGGCTCTGTTATAATGTTCGCCGACTTGTTAGAAAAATTTGTGAAGCACTTTTCATATAATGTGTAACATGGCGTCACACATACCCCGTAATGGTAATAAATGTGCTGACAAGTTGGCTAACTTAGGGGTGTATAACAATGATTTAAAAGTTTGGGTTAAGGGCGATGAAATCCCCTTAGCTATTAATAATATTATTCACCATGACATATCATAATGTTATGATTTCTTGTCACACAAGGACAAAACCTTTTGTGCTTGCAAGGTAGGGTGCTTAAGTGTTGCGAAATAAACACGGGATTGTCGTTTATCCCGATCCTTACAATTTTTGTGTGAGAACTGTGCAGTGTTGGAAAGCTAACAGAGAAGCCATGGGAGGTGATAGAATTCAGGTTGAACCTTTAAGCCATGGAGCCATCGTTAACAATCCTTCGATGTGGCATATGCTTAGAATTGGGGGCTTCAGAGAGTATGTTTCCAGACTGAAAGGGCATGACCCCTCTCTTACCATGGAGTTCGTGCAAGGCTTGGGAGGATGGTAGGGTTCTTTGTCAAGGGTATGGAAATATAGATTTTTGAAAGCAGTTTATAGTTGAGGTCACGGGAATGGACAAAGAGGGCCTTAAAATCTTCAAAACCGGACTGCAGAGAGCATGAAATCAACACTTTCTTTATAGGTAAGGAAAGAGTTTATTTTCTTATCGATGGCATTGTTAGGTCTTGCATTCTAGGGGTGTGGAAAGAGGTCTGCTATCACATTATGTGGTATATCACCCTCAAAGGAAAATTCAGGAAGATATACACACACCACCTATCTCTTTTGAACATGTTTAGACAACGAATTATGATGAGCATTCCCTTCTTTATATTCATGTCTCTTTTGGCTTCGTGAGGGATTTTCAAAGAGGGAAACTAGAGGCTCCCATTCATGGTGGGATGATTCTTCTTACGTATCGTAACGACAATCCCATGGTGCTTAAGGAGGTGGGTGAAGGGGGTCTCGATGACGACATCACCTTGTTGGAGTGCCTTGCCAAGATGCGACGGGTAAGAGTCCCCAAATCGGGGATGAAGGGGAAGCGAGCTTGCAGACAAGGACTTTAGAGGATAACGGAAATGAAGGGCCTTCTAAGGGGAAAAGTAAAGTCTGCAAAAAGAGCTATAATTATGAGCTTCTTAACAACATAGTGCACCATTCGAGAGATGGTTGTGCAGGTGTTGGCGGAAGCTAACTCAAACATGAGAGAGGGGATGATGGATGGTAACAATGCATATAAAAAGATTTGCATGTTACAAAATAACATAAGATGGGATGTCTTGGAGCCGGAGAATCAAAGTCGAGGACATAAATGAGAGACTAGCTGCGAGAGGAATCGGGCAAAGGAAAAGAAAATTCTAACTTAGCACTAGCGAACCCTGAGGAGGATGAGGGCGGGTGTGGGTCAAAGAAAGATCAAGAGTGTGAGTAATAGTAGGAGGACCCCACCGAGTAATCTCGACAACTCTCCTAATTGTCACAAGTTTTTATAATTTATGTTTCTCTTGGTATGGTCATTTGGTAGCCTTTTCGCAAACTTGTGTTTACTCTTTTGTGCGATTGTTTGTTTTTATCTCTCTTATTGTTAGTTTGTGTTTGGATGACCAATTTGTGGAGTTAAGCATGTTTAACTCTTTTTGGTCATGTCTCATCTTTAGCTTGTACTTGGATATTTTCAAGTTGTATCTTTTCTTGTAAGGCCTCACAGGAACCGATCCATATTCTTACCTAATCTAATAAAAAACATGGCGTCAAAATGATTGCCTTATGCAATACTAAAAACACAATGGTGAAAGTTTCTCATCCTTCCTACGATGATGGTGTGCCCTTGCACCGCATTCCATGGCCCATCCCGAAAAATAACTAGTTGCCATTTTTGTCTCTAATCTCAATCAAGAATTAGCTTTCCATTTACAAGTCCATTGTGAAATACTTTTGATGTCATCATTGAAAAAGGAATGCAAATTGAAAAAGCCCTTGTCGCCAAAGGCCTTATTAAGTTATATTCCCGTGATAATCATAGTCAATCCAATCAACCCTCTACGTCTGAGAAACCTAAGTACTTTAACAAGAATAAAAATGTTGTCGGCGATGGAGTAACAGAACCAAGAATATCCAACATGTCCACACAACAACCACTATCTCTATCCCTAAAGGACAATCTCGGTCCACTCTAGACTCCAAACGAAGAACTTACACTTGGCAAGTCTATGGAAGTAATCCTTGATAAACTAATTGCTACCAATATGGTTGTTTTTCCTCAAACTCAACCAATTGATGAGTCTCAACCTAAACCTTCGTGGTTTAAGGAGAATGAATATTGCAAATTCCATAAAATCAAGGGTCATGCCACCCATAGGTGTATGAAATTAAATAAATATATTCAAGATCTCATTTACCAAGGTGAAATTGAAATTGAGGACAATGATTTTACCTCCTCTCAAAATCAAAAAATTGGGATCTATCAAAATCACCTTCCTAATCACGGTCGGACCAATGCTTCTAACTAAGGACAACAGATGCACGGAAATAAACTAGAATCATCTAATCATTGTTCCAACCATATTACTTATCATCACGTACCATTCCAATATGAGTCACTCGTTGGTCACATTCACCATTCTTCCCACACCAAGTAGCCACCATTAAAGTTAACCATCACAAAACCCTCAGTGTGTTGTAACTACTCGAAGGAGCCATGTGGTGGTCCAAGGAGCCACTCCATCCTCTTCTAATCCCACACCACAACCTCAATACAACATCATTGAACAACTAGAGAAAACCCCGCACAAATATCTATCATGGACCTTCTTAAAACATCCTCCATCCATAAAGATATCCTTTACCGCGCCCTTCAAGAAACACATGTTCCAAACGACATAGACCCCACACAATTCCAAGCCCTCATTGCTCACCTCTATCCCTATCCAATGCTTCCACTCACCTTCACTCAGCAGGACCTGCCACCACACGGTCCCACACATAATCTTCCTCTCTATATTGAAGTTCATATCAAACATATCCGTGTTAAACATGTGCTAATAGACAACGAGATCTACTCTTAATCTTTGTACCTTAACTCTTATCCAACGGTTAGGGTACAATGAATCAGATCTCCAACAAGATATTATTACTATCAAAGCTTATGATAATACGCGCGCATAAATCAGTTGGCACTATATATTTGCCCATCAATGTTGGGCATGTCATGCTTCCCACCCTCATCCATGTTATAGACATCCAGTTCTTGCATAATTTATTGCTTGGCTGACCATGGATTCATGAGATGCATGTCGTACCCTCTACACTACATCAATGTCTCAAATTTGAGCATGTTGGTACAAAAATCACCATCTACGGCGATCCTCAACCTTTTCAATATTGCCAAGTGCTTGAAGCATAAAGTTATTGAGAATCCTATTGTCCTATTACCAAACCCGCACGATCGTCACCACCATCATCATCCACCTCTTCATATGTCTCGCCGGATATTCTTCCATCCACATCACATAACACCTCATCATCATTCGCTCCTCTTTTACCCACTCCATCCATATCTACTCCGCTATTACCCACTCACCCATTAAGCTGAAATCGACAAGGTGTGGAGAATATTAGACTTTCAAAGCATCGACCAGCTACCATTATCACCCAAACATCGTGGCAAGCCCGAAGATACGTCAAAATAAAAGGCAAACATATTTATTGGGCTCATCCACTTTTATTCATTTCGGGTACCTTGCGGATGAGTACCTTGAACCATCTGATACTACATGGCTTATTGATGAATATGTAACATCTTGTTGTTCGACGACACATATTTGATTCCTAAAAGGATGATGACCCATATATGATCCATAGGGATCTAGAAAAACACACCACTTCATCAGTTCCATCAGCACCAAGAAGGAGAAACAAGAAAAATGAGGTAAACAGAGATTCTGGAAGGAATCGCCGCCCGGCCTGTGGTGGCGATCCCGAGATCGTTGGTCTGCTCAGGGCGGCGGTCCTGTCACTTTTGAATAGAAAAGAAGAATGGAACACGAATGGACGTGAATTTGAAGCGCCAGCTATGTCTCTTTCCCTTCCATGTCCTTTCACATCCTCCAATGCACGGGAGGACATGGGAAGACCTATAAATGCATGAAGGGAGCAAGGGAATGGACATTCAAAGATCTAGAGAGATCGAGAAGCAGAGTTTAATGAGAGCATGGAGCAAGATCTTCAGTGTTGGAATGGAATTGTAGGAGCAAGGTGTAGAAACAAAGCAAGCAAGTAATTAGAGAGAAGGCTTACATCGTTGCTTCTTTTCATACTTATTGTAATATGTAATTGTCTATATTAGACTAATAGAAGTGGGAAGAAAGAGCAATTGCCCTTCCCAACCGGTTTTCCTCCTTGGAGGTTTGAAGGATAAAAATTGTTGGTGTTGAAGTTTTGTATTCTTTCCTTCTCTACAATTTTCTTTCTATAACACTAGATAATCGATCACGATGCTCTAATTTTTCAAGCAAATTTGTCATTTTCCAAAGTTGAAAGTAGAACAACATAATTGTGTGATTCATAGAGTTCCAAAGTAGAATTTTACGGATCAATATGGGTTATTCCGGAAGAAGCCTAGAGTAACAATAACCAAGGCATCCCCAAACCTTCGGATGTTATCCCCAACCTTAATGGTCACAAACTTGGGTATCGACCTCCGGTGAAAGTACCCACGATGACCTTAGTGATACTTCCAACTTAGGTGAGGAGGTCATTGATAACATCGACACAAGTTTCGTCTTTAGCCAATACAAAAGCCTCTCCACCACTAATATTTTCCACGATATCGTAAGTTCTCACCATCAATATCTCCCTCACATATCCACAACTCATTCAATGGGACCAACGATCAAAGCATGCCCCTCTTGACTCATTTAAAAATGATGAAGCAATTCTTGAGTTCATGAGAACTCGCATGATGATATACCTACCGGGATCATAAAAAGGTTTCCAAATATGCCTAAACGTGGACACCTACTTCAGTGCACAAGAGCTTCCCCTTTCCCTTTAATCCCAATCTAATATCCCTCATCCCAACTTCTCTTGTCACCTTAACGAGAAATATCCCTTCGGTGAATTCTTCCAAGAATCCAAAATGTCGAACATGATCCGGTTATCGATCAACTCCTTCCGACTCTTAAAACAACTAAGATGGCTTGATTTTCATTAATGAGGAAACCATTGACATCAACATCGACACAGAAGAAGAACCAAAGATTCTCAAATTGGGGGCATCTTTATCTATAAAGGAACATAACACCTTTTACACACTCCTAAAAGAATTTTTAGATCGATTGGCATGGTCCTATCTGAGATATGTCGAGTTTACATCCTTCTCTCGTGGTCCACAATATTATAGTGCGTAAAGATGCAAAACCAGTCAAACAAAAGCTTCGCAAAATGCATCCCAAGGTTGCATTTCTTATCAATGAAGAATTACTGAGGCTACTTGACATCGGTTTCATCGACATATCGATTATTCTGACTGGATTTCCAATATTGTCCCAGTAGGCAAGAAAATTCGGGGTATTCGCATCTATACAAACTTCCGCGACATTAACAAAGCTTGCTTGAAAGATGATTTCCGCTTCCAAACATAGATATGATAAATCAACTCTATAGTCGGGCACAAGATGTTATCTCTCATGGATGGTTTCTCTGGCTATAATCAGATCAAAATTTTCGAAGAAGATCAACATAAAACAACTTTTACTACACCTTAGGGTATGTTTTTCTATCGAGTCATGCCCTTTGGACTCAAGAATCGTTGGAGCCACCTACCAACATGCCATGATTGTCATTTTTCATGATATGATGCATGATATAGTTGAGTACTACGTCAACGATATTCAGGAAGATCTAAAACTCGAGAGGAACATCCTATGGTCCTTCGTCGAATCTTTGAACGACTCTGAGAATATAAAGTTCATCTTAATCCATAGAAATGTGTTTTCGAGGTCACATCGGAAAGTTGCTAGGATTTATTGTCTCAGGCGCATAATTGAAATCGATCCGAGATAAAGTTCAAACCGTAGTTAAAATGCCTCCTCCTAAAAATATCAAACAACTACGAAGCCTACTGAGGAAAAGTACAAGGAAAATCTAAAACTCGAGAGGAACATCCTATGGTCCTTCGTCGAATCTTTGAACGACTCTGAGAATATAAAGTTCATCTTAATGCATAGAAATGTGTTTTCGAGGTCACATTTGGAAAGTTCTAGGCTTTATTGTCTCAGTGCGAGAATTGAAATTGATCCAGATAAAGTTCAAACTATAGTTAAAATGCCTCGCTAAAAATATCAAACTACGAAGCCTATAAGGAAAAGTACAAGCCATCAGAAGATTTATATCACAGTTAGCAGACAAATGCCATCCATTCCACCATTTGCTCAAAAAGGGAACAGAATTTCATTAGAATGAGGAATGTCGGACATCATTTGATAAACTAAAGGAATATCTGATGAATCCACCTGTCTTGGTACCTCCTACTCTGGGAATGCCTCTTCTTCTCTACATATCAGCTACACAACATGCCTTGGGAGCTCTCCTAGCACAACATGATATCCATGGAAAGGAACAAGCCATCTATTATTTAAGCCGAACATTAATTGCATATGAGCTTAATTACACTCCTATGGAAAAAGTATATCTTATCATAGTCTTTGCCTCTCAAAAGCTACGACATTACATGCTCAATAATACCATTAAGCTCATAGCTAAAGTTGATCCACTCAAATATCTACTTTCTAAATCGGCTCTCATAGGACAAATGGCTAAATGGATCATGCTTCTCAATGAGTTTGACATTGAATATGTTAATCAGAAAGCTATCAAAGAAAAAGTTCTAGTTGACCAGTTGGCAAAATCTCCAGTCTCTAATTCTACACCACTCACCACTTGGTTCCCAGACGAATCCATATGTACAGTTGCATAGTAAGAAACATGGACATTATACTTTGATGGCTCCTTCACACATCATGGCTTGGGAGTAGGTATCCAATTTATCACTCCTCAAGGTGACTTAATTCCTAAAGCTTTCCGGCTTGCCTTCCTTGTACCAACAATATAGTTGAATATGAAACACTCATTGCGGTTTAAAAATGGCCATTCAATGGAATATCAAGCATATTAATGTCTTTGGTGATTCATAGTTAATCATTAAGCATGTTAATAATGAATATGCCAACAAGGATGACAAATTAATTCCTTATAAATGAATGGTCAAAAGTTTTAAGGCATATTTCCAGCATATTCAATTTGAACGAGTCCCTCATACAAGCAACAAATCGGTGGGACGCTTTGGCCACCTTCGCCTCCCTTTTAGACATTCCCTCGGATACATCTAAAACATAGTTTTTGGTTAAACATTCCTTTGGTCCCAACCTACGAAGTTCTTGAATCGAGATGGTATGTGAGATTGTTGGTCCCAATTCCCCTTGGTACCATGACATTTATACCTATCTCCATGATTATACTCTCCGACCAAATCTTCCTCATAGCCATTGTAAATCATTCATCCAACGAACCTCTTGCTTCACTATCCTCGGTGACACCCTTTATCGTAGAAGTTTTCACGGAACTCTACTACGATGCTTAGATTCCAAGGAGGCCGAATTAACACTTCGGAAGTTCACGCATGAATTTATGGTGCTCACACGGTGGTATGGCCCTAGCCAAAAGCTTCTACATACTTTGTTATTATTGGCCAAGCATGGAAAAAGATGCATGTTCATATGTCCACAAATGTGTCCCATGCCAAAAACATGTCGACCTCATCCTCTTGTCATCCCAAGCTCTACAACCTATCACTACCCCATGACCCTTTTCTACCTCGGGTTTGGATCTCCGGGAAATTTAAATCCCACTTCATCTGATGGTCACAAGTTCATTATCACCGCCACATAATACTTCACTAAGTGGGTGAAGCCATGCCACTCACCTATGTCAACGGCAAACAAATATCCAAATTTATCCTTAACCACATTATCTGCCACTATGGTATTCTATCCACTATCATCATGGACAATGGTAAATCATTCAAAACCAAGACACCCGTGAACTATTTGACCAATTCCATATCAAGCTCAAGATTTCCACTCCTTACTATCCACAAGGTAATGGCCAATCATAAGCATCTAACAAGACATTAAAGCACGTTCTTGGCAAAATAGTAAATCAAGTAGGATGAGATTGGCATACACAAATATATCTCGCTTTGTGGGCCTATCGAACCTCCATCTCGCACTCTCACCAAGTGCCACCCCATATTCTCTTGTTTTTGGTACTCAAGCAATTTTTCATGTTGAGATCGAACTCCCATCCTTACGCATTTCCCTCCAACACCTTATTGATGACGAAGACTATCATGTCCATCACCTTTAAGAACTCAAACTTCTCGATGAGAAACATCTTCAAGCCCTGGACCATCTTAAAGCCTACCAAAATCGCCTTCGTCATTATAGAAAATGCATCAAAGACCGTGAGTTCGAAGTTGGTGACCTAGTCCTCAAAGAGTATCAACGTAACACTAACGCCAATCAAGAAAAGAAAAGGCAAGTTTGAACTTAATTGGCTTGGATCGTATGTCATCATAGCCAAATTCAATTGTGGTGCTTATAAGCTTGCTACTCCATACGTACATGAGCTAGATGAGCCCATGAATATCATGCATCTCCGACGCACTTCTACGCCTAAGCGTTCATTGCCCAAAGTCCAATTTTTTTTTAAATACAAATAATTCATCCAACGATGAAAACCACTTTGGTGGCGCCTTGGGCAAGTACCATGGTGAAAACCGGTTTCTGGCGCTATGGTAAATCATATCCTTCATCTACTAGCACTCTATAACACGCAAATAAGCACATTGGGGGAAAAATACCCCTCATCCCTACATCCCTTTTATCCCTATTCACATTTTTCATCCCAATCCACCTTATCCATTCTCTAAATCTAGAATTCTTTTGATCCATCCTACACCGCATAGGATCTGTCATGATTAGGAATATCTATCCCGATCCCAACTAAGGTCACATTGTCCACAATCATATCATGGGAAATAAATTTTAAGGATTCTAAGTCAAATGTTGAGACATGCAACCCTTGTAAGATCCCGAGGCCTTCATTTCTCTCCAACCCCCATTTACGCCTTATCTTTACTTAAAACTTTCCTCTCTTTGTTATCATGTCATGTTTAATGTCATGGTTATATTGTAAATATTTGTACAAATTTGAGAACATTTTGACACCCATTTCATTTGTAAATACCATATATAACATAAACAAATAAACCACCATATGACTATCATTATACATCCATTTATCCATGCATCAAGATCCATGACCTAAATCCTAATCTACATCTAACACATAGTCACTATCTCATCCATAATCCATAATCAATACTAAACCCTCAGCTCATCAATCATAAATACTACCCATACCAACATCCATCTCTAACATGAGCTAACATCTTACACATCACATCATAAATAAACCATCTACATATCATATGCCATCACAATAACAATATAATAATTATAATCCCATTCACATTTTATCATCAAGGCAATCATCTAATAATATTCATTACAAATTAATACCACCCATCATTAAACTACATCACCATCACTATGATTAACCACAATAAAATAAAATTTCATCACATATAAACATATGAAAATCACCATCATAACTAACATCCTACATATCATATACACACTTTAAATAAACATCATCACATCTATATACCAATAAATATAACATTATTATCAAATCCATCATGTACCAAATCATCAAAGCACTATATCATTGTCATAACACAACCTCGTCTCAATAACCATTAAATCATTAAACATTATCAACATCATAATAAAGGAATATACTCAATTATCATCACACTACATCATCAACATAAAATAAAATCACATCATCTCATAAATAAACATCATATCATCATATACCATATAACCATCATCACAAAATGTCCCATAATATACATTTCATCCAAAAAAATGGTAATCATCCATATACATATCTATCAAAAATATGACCATACTGGTCATCATGAAATATCTTGTACCATATACTTAACACCATACATCATCATCATGCACAACATGTACATCTAATAAAAATAAATCTCAAATCATCTATATATATATATATATATATATATATATATATATATATATATATATACATAAAAAATGTGACCATGATGGTCATCAAAATAATCACCAAAATACATATAATACAATACATTGACACTCATCAAGGTGCCAAACTCCCAATATCCTCTTCCGGCCTGGTGGAAACTTCGCCACACTCCTAGTGCTCCCAAAACCCATGGATCATCCCGGGTCTCGACCTAACCTCTGTCTCATTACCTCTCATGCCCTCTCAGCCGCGACACATGATCGTGTAACACATCGCGCCCGCCACTCCTATGTCACAATACCCTCATAATAACGTAACTCCTCCATCATTGTCGATCGCTAAAATGATCTGTGGTGGATGACCCATCTCGACTGATTTCTAAGAGGTGTTAGGGGATAAAGCTACTCTATTGATTGTGATCCACCCCCGTGTCTCACTACTCGCATTTCTGTTCGTATCCATAATAACATACCTTGCTCTATATGCCTCCATCCCCCATAATATCTATCTTGGCAATGTATAAGTACGGTCCCGCTCTTGCTTTATTCGAGATAACTCTCTAAGAAATCATGAAATCTCTACCTGCCTTTGCCCCTCTACCACTACCAACACATGTACATCCCTTATATGAGATGCCTCTCTAGCTTGTAATCTTGCTATCTCTATCGTTCGCGCACGAGCCTCCCTCTCCAAAGATATCTATATGTGCCTGCAAATCGGCCCCCATCACCTTATCCCCTTGCTCCACCATCACCTTGACCCCCCGCTCCCACAACTCCTACATCGCCTCTCCTCGATACTAATTCTCCTATACCATATGGTTCTGTTATACCTGTCTGTGATGGAAAACCATTTACAAAGGCCCTGTATCATCATCTATCTCCATCACATCTACATCTTTCCTCTCTAGGCTATGCATCGGTGATGCACTCTTGGTTGTCACTGACCTAACACTCCGCCCAATATAATAACATATGGCACCTTTATGCCTCCTCAACAAGTCCTTAAGATCTGTGTACCACCAATGCATGTCCCCGTGACATCCCCTATATACTACGACAACGACCATGCACAAATCTCATGTCTCCCAGGTGGTCATGTCAACCACACCAATAATCTTGGCCCACCACTCCTCATACCCCGTACTATCCCCACATCCTCTATCACTAGTAATGGTGCCCATTCAATAACCAGTACATCATCCAAACTGGCTCTAGCTATCGCCACCGAATCACTTCACCCTGTGCCTCTATCTCATGTGTATTTTGGGAAAACAAGTGGCGACTTGCAGGAATACCCTGCACTATCCCAAACTATCGTAGAACCCGATTCGATTAGTATCGCTCTCGTGTGTAAGGCCGACCCCAACCAAATAATATGGAGTCCGGATCCTCCCAAATGCCTATGATCTCCTCCCACACCTCATATTGATGATAAGGCCGCCAAGTAATATCTCCTGCTTGCAACTCATCTACACGTCACCGATACCAATCCACCTCACCTAAATGCTCCTACCTCCCTCTCATCATCCGCCAACCATATATTGACATGCCTCCCCTACCTAACGCCGCTCTCTAATCCCAATAGGTGCATGCTTATAGCGATATGATCATAACTCCATATCTACAACAATATCCCTACTCCAATACTCCCACCCTCTCGGTACACCACTATGTGGAGATCACGATATAATCGAGCCAAAACTATTGGGGCCCATGCAAATATTGTCTCCTCCTACCACATCACATGTACCACATCTACAAATTTGATGCTAAAATAACGACCTCCACCGTTTGGGAATTACACACATCTAATCAAGGAACACAATAAAATGGGGCTCGTTCCATGTATCCCTCTCTCAAGCACACCCCAAGATTTATCTCGCATCCCATTCGAAGGGGTATATGCTACATTAGTAAGCAATCCTAACCTCTGTGCGACTCTCTCTATGCCACACCACAGGCTCTCCCTCTAGCGGTAAACGATAGATATCGTACACATTATCCAATGTCACTATCATCTCCCCGTCGCCGAAACCGTAAGGTGCTCATCTTCAAATGCCATCGCTATGCCAATGCTTTCAACAAGCCACGATCCGCCCTCATCACGGGCATCCTCGCTATATTTTGCAAACCTAGCACATGCAATAAGGACGCCTCATCCTCCTCTACATTAATATCCTCCTCCTAATAAATGTTATAGAGACGTCGATCGCAATGTCTAATCCTGAATAGGATCCAACACCTCCTACACATATTCACATAAAACATGTCAATTCCTACATCTAATCACCAACACCCCCTTACCCCCTCGTTTTCTTCCTTTCACTTCTTTTGAACAATCCATTCCGGCTATCATAAAAGCACTATTCTATGCTCCAATGCGCATTTACTTCCACCATATACACCCTAATTCATAATAAATATGCTATAATAAGCAAACCACACCCCCATCCCCATTCACACTACTTTACCACCCATACGCCAAACCTAAACAAACCTAAACAAACGAGCCAAAAACATCCCCGCTCACCCCCAAATGTGCTACAACAAATTAACCGTGCTATTTCATATGCTCTCCGCCCCATATCCACAAATATGCTACTTTTTATTATATGTGCGTTGTTATACTACCTTCCCAAAATATGATTTTTCTCTACTAATATTCATCTATATCCAATCATTAGACACCAAAAATTCATCATCAAATAATAAAATATTTTTACCTTGGGTTGCATGCTCCTTAAGATCCTTCTCAGTCGGTTGTATCAAAGATCTCCATAAAGAGACACATTGTCAAAACCTATGCTCATAGTAGATCTGGTCTTCAACATTTCCTAGTGTCCACTTTTCCTTCAAACCTCCCAATAATTTATCCAAAATGACCGATGTTTTCCAATGTGTTTTGTTTTAGTTTATTGTTTAATATTTCATATTAAGTCTTTGTTGTTAAAGTCCACATTTTGTTAAGAGGTCAATTTATGGTTATAGGTTATGAGTTGTTTAAATCAACGTTTTAATAGTTTAAGAGTCTAAATATCAATATCTTACCTTTTAGGAGCCATTTGTGTGTATTATCATCAAGTTTTCATCTTTGTTATTTTATAGTCGAAATTTTTTTTGGTAGTCAAGTATTGTGATATTAGTGTCAAAAGTGTCATCAAAAGTTGTAAAAATAAAAGAAATAAAAAATATCCCTCACATTTAGTCGGACACACAATTGGTGGAATACAAAGTTCAAGCCAAAATTGAGGGGGATTTCAAACTAAGCCACATGTTCACATTTTGCTAAGCTAACAATATTACAATAGAGGATGGAGGCAACAAAGGATGGAGGGAGATCAACGCCTCTTATCAATTACTAACGACGGGGCCACATTTTGGTATGGTGGCGTCTCTTTTTTCAATTATGCGCTCATGCGAGAATAAAATGGTGTGTGGTTTCGTTCCCCTGTTATGATTGAAATGAGGAGAAAGTGCATTTTGGA
This sequence comes from Taxus wallichiana var. yunnanensis, assembly GCA_018340775.1. Lineage (NCBI taxonomy): Eukaryota > Viridiplantae > Streptophyta > Pinopsida > Cupressales > Taxaceae > Taxus > Taxus wallichiana. Next base: position 187,254,718 of record CM031238.1, read on the forward strand.
ATCGAAAACAATTGTATATGAGGGTAGTTGAATCAAGTGATCCTCTTCTTCTTGCTAAGATTCTTCTTCTCGTCATGCTTATTAATCGATCGGTCGGTGAAAGATAATTCACTGGAAGTGAAAGAGGGAACTGTTGAGTTCATGTATGTAGGTGTATTGGTGGATGTGTGATCATCCGGTAAAGGATTCACTATGGTGAAGCAGATTGGTCATGTGTAGCAAAATCCAGATAACAAGATCCAAGCCGGCAAAGTATATAGAGGCATACGATTTTGTTTCCAATTCTTGAGATGTGCTTTCTTCCCATGTTCACACTAAAGGGGGAATGTTAGGAAATGAATTATTTATTGTGAACATTAGTTGGTAATATATTTGTGGGTATGCATATATATGTGTGTTTGTTACGTGAGTAACAAATGTATTAGATTAACATAATATTGTTATAAAAATATTACGTAAATAGGATTATAGAGAGATTCAAGGAGTTAGCTCAAACAATATAATCCTTAAATATAGGAGCTACTTGTGTGTGTGTGTGTGTGTGTGTGTGTGTGTGTGTGTGTGTGTGTGTGTGTGTGTGTGTGTGTGTGTGTAGAGAAAAACGAATCAATTTTTCATGTGTTAATTTTTTTCTCTTTCAATCAAATAATCTAGTTCTCTTTGGCCACTAGGAAGATGACTCAGGCACATCAGTGGAATGTCCCTTATTCTCGATTAGACCTCCTATGCTCAAAGGATGCTTGTAGCTCCATCTATTAATACAAATAAACAACATACCCATTAGTATACAATTAGTGACATATATAAAATGACACTACTTAAAAATAAATACTTACTGCAATCTAATGATCACTAGAAAGCATCATCTGCCTCTCAAGATCATCAACATCAGTACGAGGTACACGAATTGGAGTAGTCAACTCCTCCTGTGGAAACCATGATGACGAAAATTATAATATGCATGAATGTCATTTAATTATACTACATGATGTTATTTAATACAATCAATTCATTATGAAAATAACTTTACTAACGCATACCTGTGTAAGAGGCACGGAATAAGTTATTCCCATAGCAAATCCAATATATAATGATCATCTAATCACTGTAGGACACTGTAATGATGTCATCAACTAAAAAAAAAGAAAACTCACATTAGTAAATTCATTTGTTAACTATAGTTCATTCTCTTCATGTATCTGAAGAATAAAAATAATAAAACTCACATTAGTAAATTTGCCAACATGTGAACTCGTACCGACATTCACCTGTTCAACATCAAATTGTAATTTTAGGATAACATCTCTATATGGAAAACAAAATAACACAATATATTTACTAATTTATACCTGAGGGGATGATGTTCCCACAAACAACTACGAAGAAGGGAATGTGACACTAGATGTATAGTTTGACCCTATAATTTTATAAAAACACACATGACTCATTAATTTTCATTCACAATTGATTAACATTGTTAATTATAAGATTTTGTACTATATATATATATATATATATATTTGTACAAAATCTTATATATATATATATATAATTGCAACTAATTTCATGTAAAATTACATGTTGGTCAATACCAAAGGTCGAATCTAGTAGAACATTTGTGATGATGATATTCTCCAACATAGAATCACAATGTGCCTCCTCCAATCGGACACCCTGCTCAGCCTATGGAGCATCTTGACTAGGTTATGGAGCGCCTCGTGAGACCGTGGAGTTGTCTTGCTTGGATGTGAAGCTGCCATGTCAACCACGTAGGTTCTTATACTCCCACAAGTATGACACTCTATGGTATATGATGTTTGTTTCCTAGAAGGACCAACCTCATCACCCTGGGAGAGACGAGTGCCATACTGAAGCAATGAATGTGTCAATGACCTGATAGAATCAAGAGTCTGAACCTCCATTGTCTCCTTCACAACAGAAGGGACTGAAGCACGATAAATAGATGGATGAGCAATGGGTCTAGCTAGATAGTCTCGCAAACATTGTGCCCCCACTCTATCCTATGCAAATCCTTTTCCTCTTCCTTGAAAATATCAAATGTCAAAATAGTTAGGTATTTCATTAAGGAAGAACTCACAATAGAGTTTCCTCAAGAAATATTGTGGCACCTCAAAATTTTTATAAGGTGGTTGGTTAAAACCATCCACAACCTATCCCAAAAACTTGTATCCCCTCATGATTACACCAGTGGATGGGGAATCTTTTCCATCCCAATAACGGTGCATTAGTTTTAGGATCAGTAAACAATGCACACAAGTTGTCTTTTATGTTCTTTTTCTTCTTCACTACATCATAAGACAACTTACTTTTATATTTTTTTCCTCTTTTGGCCCCCTAATTTAGTACACTTACCCTAGGCACACCCTTGCAGTTTGGATATTTCCTTTAGAGTCAATGGTAGATCACATGCTTGAATTCAAGTAGCTAAATATTGCTTTGGTATTTCCTTAAATGTGTGACACTATCTTAAACATGTTGTTCAATAATAGGAGTGTCTCTATGTATCATTATTATTTTATAGTCGTGTTAAAAATTGAGACAAAAATGCAAAATGGATGGTATTGTTTCCATTTAATAGATCCAAACATGTCTAATCAATGAATCTTGTGACCCATTATCATGAACTACATGGAACCTTACTAAGACAACCTTTCAACACATTACGAAAAGTAAGCATATACCATTGAGTATGTTTTGAGTACTTTATTCATTTAACATGATGATTGTAGTAGTTCCATTCGGATGTTTCTTTTGGTATGTGAGGTTATTGATAAAGTTTTGTATACATGAAGTGAATCCTGCTAAGTTAAAGCCATTATGGAAATGCCTCCTCCTCAAAACCTAAAACAATTACGTAGTCTTGGGGAAAGATACAATCTATTTGGCATTTCATATCTTTGTTGGGCCGACAAGTGCCATCACTTTAATCGGTTACTCGAGAAAGATGCACACTTTCACCGGAATCACGATGCAAGACTCTTTTGCTAAGTTAAAAGAATACCTCTCTAGTCCACTGTTCTTATGTCACCGCCATTCGATAAACCCATGTTGCTTTATACATCTTCCACTTCGAACGTGCCATAGGAGCTCTACTAGCACAACATAACGATCAAGTAAAAGAACATGTCAGATATTACCTTAGTCGAACACTTATTGAGCATGAAGTGCATTATTCTCAAATCAAAAAAATATGCTTAGCGGTCACCTTTGCATTCCATAAGTTACATCATTACTTGCCTAATCACACAACTAAGTTGATTGCCAAAATTGATCCTCTCAAGTATTTGTTGTCGCACTCCATTCTCACGGGAAGAATGTCTAGTTGGGTCGTATTACTTAGTGAATTTGATGTCGAATTTGTTCATAGAAAGTAATTAAAGGACAAGCCCTTGCAGACCAACTTGTCAAGGCACCTCTTCTTGGCACGGAACCACTTTAGTTCTCTTTTCCTGATGAAGATATTCTACACATAGACATCACGCCAACTTGGACTCTATTTTTTTATGGATCTTGTAATCTCCATGGCTCAGATGGTATTTTGCTTATCACACCCAATGGACATGTTATCCCTAAATCATTTCACTTAGCATTCCCATGTACCAACAATATCGTAGAATATGAAGCTCTCATTGCAGGATTAAAACTGGCTATATCTTGGAATCTTACAGAATTAGCTATATTTGGTGATTCTTTACTTATCATCAAGCAAGTTACCTATGAATACCAGGTCAAGGATGAAAAACTTATCCCATATAAACACATGGTGGATAGTCTTCGAAGCTATTTTCGATTAATTAGCTTTGATAAAATTCCCAAAATTCATAATAAATCTGCCGACGCTATGACAACCATCAGATCCCTATTAGAAATCGCATCTAGTCAACCCCAGGCACATTTTCTCGTCGAACATCTCTTAATGCCTGCCTATGATCTTCCTGAAAACACTATGGTATGTGAGATCATGGGTCGAAAACCCTTGGTACCACGATCTTTATACCTTCATTCGTGATAAAACATTTCCTGTCGACATGAAACCAATGCATAAACGTGCTTTAGCACAACGTGCTTCTCATTACACCATTTTAGCAGAAACTCTTTATAAACAAGGATATGATGGCACCCTGCTCCGATGTCTTAATCAGGAAGAATCCTCAACTGTCTTAGCTGAAGTCCATTTTGGTATTTGTGGAGCACACATGAATGGTATCGCCCTAGCCAAGAAAATCCTGCGAATTGGATATTATTGGCTCACCATGGAAAGTGACGCATGTCATTTTGTCAAACGTTGTCAAACATGTCAAAAGCATGGAAATATTATCTACGCACCTTCCTAGGCATTACAATCAATAAGCACACCATGGCCCTTCTCTCATGGGGACTTGAACTCATTGGTAAAATCAAACCAACATCGTCCGATGGACATAAATTCATCACTACCGCTACCGATTACTTCACTAAATGGGTAGAAGTTATGCCTCTCACATATGTTATCGATAGGCAAATATCGAAATTCATTTTTAATAATCTCATCTCTGTTGATTTGGTATTCCATCCGCTCGGTTGCAAATAATGGCAAATCATTTAAAAACCAGGATGTAAAAGACCTAGCCAAACGTTTTCACATCAAACTTAAATGGTCCACTCCATACTACCCTCGTGGCAATGGTGGCGGAAGCAACCAATAAGACCTTAAAATCCATCATGGAAAATATTGTCAACACCCATGGACGTAATTGGCATACTCAAATTTACCCCGCTCTTTGGGCTTACCATACATCTTACCGCACGCCTACCGGAGCCACCCCATTTTCCCTTGTTTATGGTTGTGAAGTCATTTTACCTATTGAGATAGAACTCCCATCCTTGAGGATCTCCCTTAAAGATGTAATTAATGAGGATGAATACGATGATGATCATGGCTTCAAGAGCTTGAGCTTCTCGATGAAAAACGACTTAATGCTCTCAATCATCTTCAAGTCTATCAAAACCGACTGCAACGCAGTTATCATAAAAAGGTAAGACCCAGAGAATTCGAAATTGGTGACCTCGTTTTAAAAGAAAATCAAAAGAATACCACTAAAGAACGAGAAAAACAAGGAAAAATTGAGCCTAATTGGTTAGGACCCTATGTAATCACAGCTAAATTTGGCTCTGGAGCCTATAAATTGGCCACTGAAGATGGCCAAGATCTTGATAAACTAATGAATGTAGTTCATTTAAAGAAATTTTATCCTTGAGATGTTCACTATTCGGGAAACAACGTGTACATTGTTCCTTCTGTCTTTCTTATCTCCAAATAATTTAAATTTATTCATTTCCATTAGCAGATATTTTCTTTATCAAAATCACATCTTCATATTTATCATCATGAGACAAGTGCTAATATAAATCCTATTAAGTTTGTGAGCGTCATACTTCTTCCATTTTCAGTCGCTTTCATCTATGGTCATACCTAAAAGCTTATTGATGGTAATATATTCCCTTCAAAGACATTCTCTCTTTCATAACAAAGCTCTAAACTTCGTTACCTAGTTTGTTTATCGTACATCTTCGCACGCCATAGGAACCACCTCATTTTCCCTTGTTTATGGTTGTGAAGCCATTTTACCTATTGAGATAGAACTCCCATCCTTGAGGATCTCCCTTAAAGATGTAATTAATGAGGATGAATATTGTGATCCACGACTTCAAGAGCTTGAGCTTCTCAATGAAAATGACTTAATGCTCTCAAGCATCTTCAATTTATCAAAACTAATCGCAACGCAGATTATCATAAAAAGGTAAGACCCAGAGAATTTGAAATTGGTGACCTTGTTTTAAAAGAAAATCAAAAGAATACCACTAAAGAACGAGAAAAACAAGGAAAATTTGAGCCTAATTGGTTAGGACCCTATGTAATCACACGGCTAAATTTGGCTCGGAGACTATAAATTGGCCATCGAAGATGGCAAGATCTTGATAAACCAATGAATGCAGTTCATTTAAAGAAATTTTATCCTTGAGATGTTCACTATTCCGGGAAACAACATGTACATTATTCCTTTTGTCTTGCTTATCTCCAAATAATTTAAATTTATTCATTTCCATTGGCAGATATTTTATTTATCTAAATCACATCTTCATATTTATCATCATGAGACAAGTGCTAATATAAATCCTATTAAGTTTGTGAGCGTCATACTTCTTCCATTTTCAGTCGCTTTCATCTATGGTCATACCTAGAAGCTTACTGATGGTAATATATTCCCTTCAACGACATTCTCTCTTTCATAACAAAGCTCTAAACTTCGTGACCTAGTTCATTTGGTCGTCCATCTCGGTCTTCATCATGTGTAAATTTGAGATTGGGGGTAGACGTTCATTCCCAAATACAAAGCGCTATTGTAAAAATCCATCAATTCAATACCTTATGAATAATTCATCGTCACATCTTTCATCCTTAATAGTCTTTGGTGTTGAGCCCCACTTTTTCTCGGTAGTGTGAGATTGGGAATCGAGGAAGGTGCCCTTACTCGTCACGTCTTGTCTTCGGTGATAAACCCTTACCTCTTACAAGTGGCATGGGGTAAAGCGTAGAGGGTCATTCTTATAAAAGCATAAAAACATAAAAAAAATTCAAAAAAATAAAACAAAACAAAACAAAACAAAAAAAAGACAAAAGGGAATTCACTCGCCTTTATATTTTACCTTCGGTGATAAGCCCTTACTTCTCACTAGTAGCATGGGCAAGGCATAGGAGTTATTTCAAAAATATAAAATCTTACGGTGTTTGCAAATTATAGAATCCCCAAATAAGTAATTTAGATGCCTAAGTAAAGAGAGAACTATCCCTTAACCTCATATCTTACCAATCAAGAAGCCACATAACCTGTCTAAGTCTATCACGTGACTCATAAAGTGAAAGCCATTTTTGAAACCGGTTTAGTACCATTATGAAGAATGGAGTCACAATTTTCCAAAGAGATTGTTGTTAGCATTTGTCTTTATATTCATTATCTACCTCCTACGTCTTTCTTGATTCTCGGTGATGAGCCCATGCATCTTACTAGTTGTGTGAAGTCAAAAATGGAGTGGAGTCAAGAATGGAGTTGGACTTCTTTTCATCATATCATCACCACCATATCCCGCCAACGATGGGAAGAGAGTTTGTGTTATTATGAGCATAAGTTACCACACGGAACATGGTACATACGGATAATATCCTAGTTTATCGCCTCTCAAAACTAAGTTTGCACTTTGGTCCATAAATTACCAATCACAGTGTAAAAATCCACAAACAGTTTGAAAATCGTCAAAAATCCAAAAATATTAGCAAGAATTGTCAAAAATCCAAAAACATTTGAAAATCGTCAAAAATCTAAAAAACATTAGAATATATATATATATATATATATATATATATATAATAAACAAAAATAAAAATATTGTAAACTCCACAAAATCGTAAAAACTCTAAAATAACCAACACAATTCAACCTTTGAACTATTATCCCCAACGAATGATCCAATCACCTTATGACTACCAAATTCAAACCACTTCTCCTCATGTGAATCCTCGCTTGGGGCAAATCTGGCTCTCATTGTTTCCTTGTTTGAGGACAATGACCCAATACTTTACTATGTCCTCGTACCCCTGCTTGGGGGCACATCCAATCAATCCTCACTGTGGAACACGTTAGGGACATGTTTATTGGTTCTTGTGTTGCATTATTAGTTATAAATTATTAATTGTTTTCTTATATCTTGATATATTACAGGGAGTATCTTGATTTTATGAATCCTGGTGTTCTCTCTAATATTCTTATGTTATCTGATTACATGTCATACTGGGGCATCATACTTTTTTGATGGCCTATGTCTATGCTCTCTTCCATTTGCATATCGTACTAGGGCATCAAACCTTTTTGATGGCCCTTGTTTATGCTATCACGCATATTACAGTCTAGTCATCCCTGATCTTTTATATCATGATGCATAATGTTATGTGTTATATTGAAATTAAGATGTTTTTCGTCACGTGAGTATCTTCCTACATGATCAACATATTACTTTGCACCCCATCCATTCACCCATACTAATACATTCCCAATTTGGGAATCCTACTTGATCACCGTTACAGTTTGTGAATCCTACTTGACGATCTTTCTCAAGTAGCATTCACTATCAATAGCTTCTCCCCCACAATAATCACCATGTATTTGATCCATTCATCCTTGCTCCTCATTTTTACTCCTCCACCACTTATCCTCATATTACCCTTCTCACCATTCATGTCCCCTCTCACCCATTTGTATTCTTTCCATCCCCCTTTTGCTTCCCGCTTAACAATCTTACTTAATAACCCTTTCTATATGAGATTCTCGGTGGAGGTTTACTCTCTCCTAAGATCTTCCCATTGTAGAAGCTTCTTCACCACCGCCCCTCTCATCAAACAACAATCACCACCAAACACATCTTCCCATTCCACCTCTTCTGCTTCTCATTCTCACATCATTACTCTTACCATGCAGGCATCCCAATTAATGATTCCCCTCACATTCTCCGCCTCCACTACATATATTCCTTCATCCATTCATGTTACCCTCATTTGTTTCCTTTCTTGTTATCACCTCATCTCATATCATATACCACTCTGCATACCTCACTCACTCTTTTCTCATCCTTCCCCAAATCTGTCTTATGCCTAGTCATCCTCCTTACACGCTCTCGTAGTATGAAAAACTCACTTGAGGGTTCCCCTTGATCCATTTTGTCATAACCTATTCCCACCAACTCTATCATAATTCTTCTTCTTCTTCAGCTTGGCGATCTTACTTAACCATTTTGGCCACATGGCAATCTTACTTAAGACTTCCACTTAAGGTTGATATGCCCTATGGCCTTCCCCCATCCCATCATATTTCCCCTATCTTATTTCTCCCACCTCTCGTCGTGATCATCATCTTCAACCTACCATTCCACCCCTATCCCCAATATCATTTTGTCTTTCTCCTTGCATATCATCCTTGTCGGTTAGGTGATCTTACGAAACCTCTCCAGCAGCATGGTGATCTTACTTAAGAGATTCTCTTAAGCATGACATGTCATCTTACACTCGCCCATCACTCTACAATCTCACCATCCATCTTTCCTCTTCATTCCCCATCATCACATCTTTTTACCACCACTATCACCCTCCTCTACTTGGCAATCTTACTTAACCACTCACCACGGCTTGGCGATCTCACGTAAGAGTCCCTCTTAAGGATAATTTGACTCCTTGCCTTTCCCCATCACTACACACCCTTCACCCTTCACTTTTTCCCGACATTCCCCATTATCACATCCTTTCACCTCCTTTTCGATTCTCACAAACACCACTTCTCACTTGACCACTTGTCATCTCCGGCCGCTTGCTTGGCAATCTTACTTAACCACTTACGTCACATGACAATCTTATGTCAGGGTCCTCCCTACACTTAACTTGTCATCGTGAACTTCTCCCCGCCTCATTCTTCATTCACTTTCTTGATCGCTTCTTCCACCTAGTATCTCCTACTACCCACTTTTTCCTCCTACTATTATCCTTTCTCCACATATCCTCTTACAACATACATATAATCTCTTCCACCTACAATCACGTTATTTTCCCCCATTTTCCCCTTCTTGATCCATCATCCTTCATCTGCTTTCTTCCCATTCTTTTCATGTCTTGGTTTTTCATCCTCACCTCGTTCATCCTCATCACCCGCATCCTCTCCTCGTTTTCACCTAGTCCCAAATCATCCCTCCCATTTTCTTTACTCTTTCAACTTCATCTTCTCGAATCCCCCACATTTCTACCCACACACGCATTTGCCATTATTGTTAACATTCCTCTATCATTCTTTCATCATCATCTTCTATTCCCGCGTTAATAATTGTAAGTGGGCTTTCCCTAAAAATCATCAATTCTCATTCCGCACGACCTCATTCACTCCGTTAGACCTTCTAGAGTTTCCCTTCATTCCTTCCCTCCTCTAAGCCCACCACTCATTGTAAAAGAGCTTTCCCTAACGTCCCTTTGTTGGCGTTACCCTTTCCAATCCTCGTTAGCTTTCTCTTTTTCTTCATTTTTTCTCTCACCCTTCCCCACCACTCATTGTAAGGGGGATTTCCCTAACGTCCCCTCATTGGCATTGCTCTTCTATCCCCCATTCTCTTTTATCTCATATTCTTTTCCCTCAATCTCACCCTTTCTCATCGCTTCTTACCCATCTCTCCATCTTCTCTTCGCCCTCTTCAATATCTTTCTGTCTTCATCATACATCCTTTTTCTATTTTCTCGTCATCCTAGTATCCTCATTTCATGTATCTCTCGCATCTTTTCCAATAGATGTCATTCCTCCCCTCTTTCTTCTTTGAACATTCCTTATCTTTGTTCCCTTTCCACTTATTATCCCCTTTCTGTATTCCCTTCTTTCTACACCATTTTCTTTGTTATCCTCTTCTCTCTCCCACCCTCGTCTTATTTCCCTTCCCTGTATCATCTTCTTCCCCTTTTTCCATCACGTTTCCTCCTTACTTCCCCACCGATAACTTCGCTCTTGGCGTTGTCTGTCTTTTTTATCATACCACCCTCCGCATGCATCTCCATACAATTTGTTCCATATTATTTGCCTTGGTCTTCCTCATGATGACACAATTCCTTCAATCTTCTCCTTGTATTCGTTCTATCTTCCTTTCCTCTCCCCTAATTTTCACGTTTCTTCCGACCACTTCTCCTTTTCTCTACCACCCCTACCTTTTCGTTCATTTTGTATTTGTTTCTCTTCTTTTTCTCTCTTTTCTTCTTTCATAGCCCTCTCTTTTTTTTTTTTCTCCATTTTACTTCTTCTTCGCCCTATTTCCATTTTCATCCATTTCACCCCCTACTCCCACCTCATTTTCTCCTTATTTATCCTTTCCCATTTCCTTCTTTTCTCAGCTCTATCATTTATTTCACTTTCACGCATCCCTCTTTACTATCTCTGTTGCTTCCTTCATTTTGCACATCTCTCTATTTCATCCCTTCATCCTCTCCTTTGTCATTTTCCTATTTTTACCTTGTTTGTTCTTCATCATTCCCTTCTTCCCCTATCATCCCTCTCTCTTATTTATACCTCTTTCATTCCTTTTTTCCCCTCCCTATATCCTTTACTCTTCTCGTAATCAACCCCCAATCCTATCCATTCCCTTTTCTCTATCCCACACACCCTCACACCTAACATTCAAAGCCGATTGAATCCTTTCTCCATTTGCGTAAATGCGGTCCTTCCAGTCTCTTCCACTCCATTATCATCATCTTCTCTGCATAATGCATTTCTCTTCTTTTCGAGAGTTTTGTCGTATATTCCATTCTCGTCAGTCCTCTCGAGGGGCATCATCACATCTATCTATAATCAAATCTTTTCATGACATTTTTGTCTTGGAGGATACTATGACATCTGTCACTCACCACTTTCTATTCTCCCCAACAAACATTCACTCTACCTTTTATTTAAGAAAAGTAGATTGAAGTCTTCCCCATCCGCCTAATTTCTTTGAAAGGACACTACTTTCTTAGTACCCTTCCAAAGAGGGGCAAATGTAGACACCCTAATTTCACATCTGTCCTAAATCAATTAATTCCCCTTCCTCATTTCCCACAAAAATACACTTGAACTAATCAAATATAATTTGATTAATTATCCATTTTAAAATCCAAAAATAACCCAATCCTCACAACATGTCATTATTCTCCTTGTTTTTCTACTATTGAATTAAAAATTCAAATTCAAATCCTCATCCACCCTTCGTGGTCCCCACTCACCTAAAATCCTCCACTTATGAATTAAAAATATAATTTAAATCATCACCATTTTTCGTGGCCCCCTCATCTAATCTTGCCCACATTTTCAAACCACTCACCTAATTGTGCCCACATTTTCAAACCACTCACTTAATCTTGCCCACATTTTCAAACCATGATTACTTAAATTACTCTAAGTTAATCACTCCCCCAGGCTATAAATACAACCTTACCCCTCCCCTCTAAGGACACGGAGAATAAGCTTGAATGCCATATCTAAGTTCTTGCATCCTTTGAGCAAAGAACATCCTTTTGCCTCGTCCTAATGCCCAAATAGCCTCATAATCATTTTTCCCATCTAGTGCAAAGTAAGAGGATCATTGTTGTAGGAAGGTCTTGCTCTGTCTTCAAGAAAAGCACCTACATATCACACAAT